>JAGQEM010000109.1:0-95451 GCA_019202945.1 Corynespora olivacea
GTGTGGGTGCGGCCCGGAGGCTAGTTCCTCCGGGCCCGAACACCGAAACGAACCAATCAAAAGACCCTGGGCCGTGACAATATAGGCCACGAGTTCAATACACCTTGAGCATTTTCGCTTCTTCTGTATGCTACAACGAGTGAGATTACAATACTCGAAGGGATTAATTTGGGCTAGTGACATACAGTTGTACTTATTAAAAGCGATGCTGGTCTTGGGCTTATCGATCGGCCATACCTTTTAAATATGATGTTTCAAAGTGTTCTGGTTTTGAGAAGCATATCAGACTCTTCGATGAAATAAAGAGTGCGCTTGCGTATGCGCGGAAGATCATTTCACCCTTGCCAATGACGTTGAATTATGTAGGCCCATACTCACTCGATGAACACAGCCCAATGAAACAACCACCGACAATACCACGATTTGTGCTCAACACCTGGATCCAATGACATGATATCTCGGGTCTACGAGACCACCGGCCCCGGCACCATTATTGTGTTAACGCACCCGCTAGTGAATCTCGCTCGGTGATACTAGCACTCTGACATAGATGTCGCACGAGTGAGAGTAGGAATATTGTGCGAGAGGTTAATATCTAACTGTTACCGGATTGATACCTGACATTAAATAATCGAATCTCAATGACGAAGCAATACAGTGATGAAGGTGTAAACTCATCATATCCCTGAGGGTGACGTCTACTACTGTGTGTCGTCTGCGCAACCGACATCCGCATCTCGGTGTTTCGCCAATATCCTCACACTAAACCGATGGAATGAAGGAAATCTAAAATCCGATAGCAATTTCTATATCGAGGCATCCGATGCTGATGAAGAGGCTCCGGATACCCTTCTCAATATTAAGCATCTTGACAACGACTGCGTGCCTCGGAAGCACGATGGGGAGATGTTCGCTAAGGTTGCTGACACCGTGAAACTTTATTCCTTGATATAATTTCCTGATATATCAACAATATCTATCACTGATAGAACCCCATTTAGACGTACTTTCTTCATCGGTCGGGAGCTTATGTTATGCATAGCATACATCTTTTGGCTACCAGATCTTCTCCAGACCACTACTACAATGGTACTATGGGAGAGTAAAGCTTCTTCTTTCCACTCTCTCGATCTTCGGATCGTCAAAGTGCTTAGTAGGTTCAACAAGAGTCCCCTCACAAGAAGATGATCTTAGGATCCTCTAGGCAAATTGCTAGACACTGCATCTACCTTGGACGAGCTGTACGTGATATCCATGTAGTTTGTTTCCTGGGATCTCATTGCTCCGAGAGAATCATAGAAAACAAAGATGGAGCCAACTCAACACCTATCACATTAAAAGTCCGGATTCGGATATTCGGAAAGATACGGGCATGTGTTGAACTCGAACCTGTTATCGACCTCACTTCCCTCACCCACACACAAAATCAAATTATGACCTCACTTCCCTCACCCACACACAAAATCAAATTACGACCTCACTTCCCCCACCCACACACAAAATCAAATTACCCCGCACCTTATTTTGCTGCATAAATAATTCAAAAGTCTCAAAACTTTCAATACAACACATCCGCATCATGGGTGGGCTAGTGGTCGAAGACGAGGACTGTGACGCACGGCTCGTACACGGGCTGCCAAAGGATCAATGGATCCGCCACTAGGAAGCTGACGAGGAGGCCTTTAGTTGTATTGAGGCTGCAGATTCTGAGGCTGGGGCAGTAGATGCATTCTGAGGGCTACCGAGGACTGAAGTTTCGTGGGTTCGAACCCACCAGGGTGATTCCTGGTGGTTTCTATGAAAAAAACATGTCTTTTTTGGTTTTGTTTTTTGCTTGGGTGTCGGGGCTTCAGTACTTGTTTACTTATCTCTCTACGAATACGGTCTGCAAAGACCGCCGCTTAATAAGTTTTTCAAGCTTCCTAAAACTAGTTTGGACTCACGTTGAGCTTGTCATAACCAAAAGCTTCATACATAGAGAAACATGCAACTAGTTAATGATCAGATGTCACGGTGCCTCCTACTTAGTCACCCCTACTGTTTGCCCACACTGCTGCCTATTCGGTGCTCGGGGCCTAGTTACTCCGAGACAGACACATAGACAGATAGCCTCACCCTCCGTAACCTGAATACGACACAGTTCACATCTATAAGTTAGATGGCTCCTTCATGATATCAGAAGTATTCAACCTGTGTTAGGTTCGGTGATATTTTGGGATTTGGCGCGGAAGAATGAGCTGTGAAGAAAGTCTCATGTGGAAGCAAAGCAGTAGGTGCAAGGTGGTGGCAAACAAACGAGGATTTTCCGTGCTACTTGCATAGAAATTGATATTGCAATGCCCAACTATATCAGTATTTGTGTGGTGAAGGTGAGAGTGACTATACAACAGCAAACACACCGTTGATTAGACTGACGTCATAATGAGAGACAACCTTGGCTTCAAACATTATACGCAGGTGAGGGAAGATTGCGGGGGCGTGTCGGAAATTAAATCGCTCGTCTGCTTTTTGCAGGTGAAGTGGACTAGTAACATTAGGTCCGCCTTGATCCTTGGATCCTCTTATCCTCTACATCTTCACCCAATAGACCATCAACAATAAACGCAACCCCCCTCCAGAGCAACATTATTCCATACAATTTCTGATGGAGGGACCTACGCAGGAACGGGTGGTTATAACGAGCGAGACGCCCAAGTTCACAACAACCTTCTACAAGATTATCGAAGACCATGATACTGTTGTGGTATTGACGTGTCCGCAGACCACCTTCGCTTTCTGGCCTAAGGAGAAAGATGAAGTTCTAGAGAAGAAAAAGGTTTCAGAGAAGAAAAAGGTTCCAGAGACAAAAAATATTTCAGAGACGAAAAGGGCGACTCCGGCAGCCGCCCTAGCTACCTCGACGATGCCGGAAATCACTGAGGTGCACTAAACGAGCATATTTGGCGGAAGTTCCAATTCTTTAGAGAGCACTCACCCTCAAGCTACCAAAGACACGCCTACGAAGGCTTCAACTACTCTGGACCTTGACGACATACCTGATGGTACGGCATACTATTATGTGTCCTCGAGCACCCTGAAGGCTGTATCACCCATCTTCAAGACCATGTTGTCAGATGGCAAATGGGCTGAGGGGATCAGGAAACGAGACGGCAAGTACTACATTGCTGTCGAGGATCTCGACGAGCCCGCCCTAGTGATGTTCTTCAACATAATCCACGGCAAAGGATCTCGGGTTCCGGGCAGAGTCACGCTCGATATGTATGCTAAGCTTGCCGTTATAGTCGACTACTATGACTGCGCTCAGGCACTTGGAAGCTACCCGACCACATGGACCAACGATCTAGCAGAAGGCGGATACCTGAAACCTGATATTTCTGACCGTGACATGATGTATTGGATATGCATTAGCTTGATCTTCCGCCAAAAAGATCAGTTCGAAACTGCAACAAAGTTAGCATTACAGAGGTGCAAAGTTCTACCAACTATGGATCTCCCGATCGGAAACCGTCTCCGTAAGCTTATGACAGATGGGGTGACTGATATAGAGAAACTGATAACTCGTAGAAGCGGTTGAGGATAAAAGGAGGGTACTCTTAGATAGGGCTTTGGGTGTGGTATATCAGGAAGCACGGAGATACCAGCAACCAAATTATATCTGTGGAACGCAGCCCTGGGAGCTCTGCGCAGTGCGGAGCCATAATGTCAGGCACCATTCTAAGGCTTTTGGAGGCCAAGAATCTTTCCCGGTTTTCTCAACCACCCCAAAAGATCCAGCAAAACTTGTACGCAATGAGCTTTTACGATTTCGAAAAGGATTTCGGGACAATTGATCCCCCTCGGTGGTGGGGTCACTCTCAACTTGTGCACCGATGCACCTTCGCAAAGCTGCATACGATCCGAGACTTGGTGGTCGGCCTTAAATTGGAGAATTTTGCGAAGCTGGATTGATTCTGGATCTGGACGATGGCAGTCGACTTGCGGCTAGGTGGAGCTTTTGAGGCAAGCAATTCTGCGATCACATGGATAGGAATAAGCGCGAACTGAATTGAAGGATAAAAAGGAAGGTCAGGATGAGCCATTTTGGTCGCTTTGGGAACCAAGATAGTTCTCGGAATAGCTCAAACAACACTTTGGAGAAAAAGCCAACAAAACATTCCAAATTGTGAGGTAAAATTAATCAAGCGGTGTATGCAAATCCAAATATAGCACGTATCAGTTAACATCAACTTGGAAAATTGTGAATGATCTATAGCCGTCGTAATGGATTATGAGGCTTCATGTACTGGAAGAGCCTAATACGGAGGCTGGAGGATACATAGGTAGCACTAAGATTGAGAGATATACGCCACAATTGGAGGCCAATCAACAACAGCAGTTATCTTTTTTTTTCTACGGTTCAAGGGAACATCCGCGTCTCGACTACAAATCTTAGCCTTGTACAGCCCACTCTCAAGGCTTTCGCATATTCAACTACATCTCTTTCGCTACCGGCACTTCACACAGCCCTCAACCGTCAACACAGTACCCGAAATGTCGATCACCGTCCACGAAGTCAACCTAAACGTGGATAACGTCACCACCTTGACGAACCAGTACACCAACTTCGTAACTTGTGAAGATCACGCATCGACAAAATCGGCGAATAAGGAAAAGCACCCTCGATGATTTAACCCACAAACACTAGCTTATCCTAGGTTCATCGTTGTAGGTGTCAACGTCCTGTCTATATCCCGTCCAAACGTAGCGCGCCGCTTTTTGTCGGTGTTATTCTGATTAGCGTCTAGAAGCGGTGGATCCCATGCCGACCTCCTTGGATGCCAATATTATGGGGTTGGCATAATCGGCTTGACAGCATTGTATTATAGTTCGCGTTGAACTTACAAGGCATAGAAAATTCAAGGCCGTAAAAAGAGCCGCGGTCTTCATCGGCTTTACTACAAATGGCGAGTAGATGTGATGCATTCTGTATCCACAAGCTCGGAAACAAATACAACATTTTGCCTACCGTATGCAATAATGTTTACGCTAGTTTGCGATCGATCATGTAACGCGATAGTATCCACTTCTCGGCAGTTTAAAGTAGAGCATATGGCCTATTTGGGTATTAATGATGCAAATACGAATGTACATCATCGCATCTAACGTCGATGATGGTCGCCACTGCCTCAGTCCATCATGAAACTTCAACATCTGAAACCTGCTAAGGCGCCCGAAACACGCAACTGATATGGTGATCCAGAACTCGCTCCTCATCGCCACCACATTGGAGAAACAAGGTACATTGGCAATCGAACACGGACGATCTTGAAAGGGTCCAAATTCTAAATTGTTGAGTTTTGTCGTCCGATCGACATATGTTATACATTGGACTCGTTCATTCTGTCATGATATCCCCCATATAGTATACAGTGTGTAGCAATCAAACGAGTGACGCGCGGGCTATGAAGACGCCAGCCGCAGCAATTCCGATTCTCGTTTCTCCAGTATGCCACAATGAAGCAAGGATTGAACCCAGCACTACCAACGCCCCCGCCCCCTCATGAAGAACAGCCTTTAAACGGGCGAGGAAAAGTTCGTGCTGAGCCTTCATCGTGTTCAAACTCGAGTCTTCGTAAATCGTCGCAAGGATGGGAAAAGATGAGAAAGAAAATGAAAACGAGCGTCGTGATCTCATATTTTCGTGGTTGGATGATGACGATCAGAAAGTATGTTACTAATCGACATGAGTGGGTGATCGGGTTGGAATGATCAATATTTCGCGTTCTGAAGCGTCTTGATGAGCAAAAATGTCCCCGCAGCCAGACCACCACCCAATACAGGTCCAAGCCAGTAGATCCAATCGGTGCTTTGCGCACCAACAATAGCAGCAGGCCCGATGCTCCTTGCCGGGTTCAAACTACCACCCGTAAGGTAGACGCCAGCCAGCTGAGCGATGAACAGAGCCATGCCACAGTACATAGGCTTGCTTGGTCCACTGGGCAACATGAGAATAGTGAGAATAAGCTGAGCGGTGAGGAAGAGTTCGAGAAAGAGGCCCTGAGCAACGGAGGCAGACGGATGGAGAGTGGTGGCGACAGGGAGGGAGCCGGGAAGGATGACGGAAACAGCGAGGGCGGCGACGATACCTGCGAGGATTTGGGCTACAATGGTGTGGAGAGCGCGCCGCCATCGAATCATGCCAACAATCCAGAGGGCTACTGTAACCTGAGGCAAAGTAAGTATTTTTGAAAGTTGAGAATGCCCAGGGGACTGGACAGTGTCACCGAGAGGAATGACAGAGATAGTATAACTTACAGCAGGGTTGAACATGCCACCACTAACATCGGCGAAGATGGCGACGTTGACCGCCAGTGAGATACCAAATGCAAGAGAGATGTAAAGCAGCTTTATGGGCGATGGCGGTGCAATTTGGTCGATTGGTAGGTCAGGAGGCGTAGATTCGGCCGCGATTTGTGTGCTGGCGAAGGCAAAGAAGAGAAACATGAAAGTTCCAATAAATTCGCCCAGGAATACAGGAATCTCCCTCTTTAGAAGAACGAGCGATTTTGAGCTTCTATCATCGTTCGAGCCGCCTTTGAGCGACGGCTTGGAGATGGGGAGGATGCTTTCCACAGTCTTATTAGACATTGTGGAAACACTGTCTTGCTCCTTCTCAAACATGGCTATGTTCCTGTCGATAGAACCACGAAGATAATCGAATTCGGGAAGTTGCTGAGAAGAGGATGGTTCCGAGCCGGCAGAATGAAGTTGACAAAGGCTTAGACGTCGACCTTGTTGTGTGCACGAAGTTGCCTTCATATACAGCGAGTAGTCGTACCCCTACCCCTTGCCCTCAGGTCCGAACCAGAAGTGCTGTAATTTTCCTGGATACGGTGGGCAGTTTGCAATATGATTTCTGGGAATAACCTGAGAAATTGGCGGATCAGTGGGCTTTCCCAGGTACTAGACGTTTACGATTGGTACGTGATGTACAAAATTTTCCGACCAGGAAACTGTGCTTGGAAGAGAAGCAGAGCCTCGACCCATTAATGAGTTCACCAAGGAATTTCGGCATTACGATCAAACGGCGCCTCATTTCCTTTCAGGAACAAACCATGAACAGTTATGGTGTGGTGTAAAATTGGGAATTTGATCGGGTACCCCCAGAAAATCTGAAGGATATCGTCATGTATTTATGCATGATTCATGCGTTTCAGTAAATTCACTCAATCAGGGGTCTGGAAGAGTACACCATGCCTACGATTTGGTGAGTTAGTGCAAAACGCAGCTGGTAGTAAATGACAGGGACGCGCCGGCGCGGCGTCCGAACCATACCACTGGAGTTTTATGCGATTGTTGTCAAACGATGCTTGTAACCCCGACTAAGACTTTCTCGAGACGACATTTGCGACATGCATGGTTCCTTGAACAAGGATCAACTTGGAAACGTTCATACCTGGGGCAACATCCAGGTCCAACGGGCCCTTCCGTACGCCCCACGGTCTCCACTTCACTGATCTGAGGCAGGGACCAGGTACAACTGAATGGGGGAGTAATGCCAAATAATTTATATAAAACCTATTGTCGATCACGGTGCAGTAGTACAGATCGCGCTCTATACAATTAATCTACTGAAAATGCAAAGAATATCGGAATAAGAGGGGAGGGGGCGCGCCAGCTGGGAATCGGAAATGGAATAAACCGCAGTGTCAGCTAGAATAGAAGTGACGCGTAGTGCTTATTCACGGGCGGAAAGGCTTAGGAGGCACTAGCAACCCTGCTTTGCTTGGATTTACCTTGCTACGAGGATCTTGGATACTAAAGATGCCACCTTGAGGAGAAACTCAAATAGTAGTGGCCAGGCGTATTACTGTCAGCATCGGAATTTGTACATACGATGTACTGAAGTGAGCTATTCAGATAATCAAGAAACCGTTTCGAGAAGTGAGAGGCGTAATCGTTACTGTCATCGCATCCTATCGAGTTGCCCTTCAACATGAGAAGCGATATCCAATAGCTTCCCATCTAAGCCCATTCCGCCCACTAAACTGACACCGAAAGGCATCTTGCCATGTTCGCCTTGATACCAGGAGGCGTTGATGTTGATGGTGCAAAGATCGAGTACATTGGAGAAGTGGGTGTATTGACCCATCTTCGCGTTTAGGGCGATGGGATCCTGCTCCATTTCTTCTAGAGTTGGGTGGGTAGGCACACCAGGCAGTACCATGATACCAACTCGTTCGATGAGCTGATGAGCTTTTCGTGTGCACTCTGCCTGGGTGATTTGATCACTGAAAAGATCCCAAGGTCGTGCGTCGCGGTTGAGAATAGCACTAAAGAGTTTGCCGGTGGTGGGATGCAGGTTCTTCAGATTCTTTGCAAGAAAATCGTAGCCGATGCAGGAAATACGCTCATTGACGAGTGTTCCAGAGTATAGGAGCTCGTTCGCTGTTCGAAATGGCTCATACTCAGCTTCTGAGATAGGTCCTAGTCGTCCGCCGATCGATTGTAAGCGAAGGACCGCTTCAGAGAAATATTGACGGAATGCTGGACTGCAAGCTTCGAGTGCGGAAGGGGGAGGGATGGTGAAAGTGAATCCAGCTTCTTCCACACCGCGATAATCCATCGCTGCTAGGGGTAATGTACTAGGGGGTTTGGAGTACGCATCCTCGGAGTCGTAACGATCCATCACCTGCCACACATCCCGCACATCTGAGACACAAGCCGCAAAAACGGACACCGTATCGAGACTTCTGCATGCTGGAACAACACCACGAGCAGATAGCGTTCCTTTTGTGGGTTTCAAGCCAACTATGCCGTTCAGAGCTGCGGGAACGCGGCCGGAACCGGCCGTATCGGTCCCGAGGGAAAACGATACCATTTGCGCTGCGACGGCCACACCAGAGCCAGAGCTCGATCCACCCGAAATATATTTCAATTGACCATAAACGCTTGCGGTCGTTCCATACGGTGATCGACATCCGCTCAGACCTGTTGCAAGCTGATCCATGTTAGTCTTTCCTACCAAAATTGCGCCTGCCTGAAGGAGTGACATAATAGAAGGAGCAGTCTCGGTGGGGGTGTATGTATACGAGGGACAAGCGGCTGTGGTAGGAATATTCGCCACATCGAAGTTGTCTTTTACAGCGAACGGGATCCCGTACAGGGGTGGAAGAGACCCTCCACGATGGGTCTCAGCAAGAGATGATGCATCATGCATGACTTCAGCACGGGGCCGGAGATGAATCCAAACGTTGGGGTAGGCGGCCTGATTCTTTTCTATCCAATCATAGATGCTGTTGACGATGTCGATGGGTTGGCAAGACCCTGTGATATACCGTTGACGAAGACTTCCCAGGCTGAGGTCGTAGTCCGGTTGCTGCAACTCAGAGGGGGGGATCAGTTGTGGAGTAAGCTGCAAACTAGATGGGCATTGTGCAAGAAGGTCTTTGCTGGGGGCAACGTAGCCGAAGAGACCATCGTATGCGCAGATCATATCCATTGAGGTTTGAACAAAGGTTGGGTTGAAACCGGAAGTGCAGTCCGAGAGAATGCAGCATTCAAATCCCCGGTCGTTTGCCTCGCGGACAGTCGTCGTTACGCAGCATCTATAGTTGTCAGGAGAGTGCTGAAAGGTGATCTTCTCCATACTCACTCGGTGGTGACGCCAGTGAAGAGCAAGTGCGTAATACCCTTTGCCATAAGCGTCCTATGTAGCTCTGTTCCCCAGAAGCTACCTTTCCCGCTCTTGTCTATGACGGTCTCACCGGGCAAAGGAGCAAGCTCGTCGACAATGCCATGTCCCATTTCGCCTCTGACGAGCAGCCTGCCCATTGGGCCTTGCTCTCCAATAGCCTGCGTGTGATGTCCTTTGGAATTGTTCACCTGTCGGTATTTTTTACTTGCTGGAAGATCTGACAGATCTGGCCGATGGCCCTCCCGTGTGTGGATGACGTGAAGCCCCATCGACCGTGATGCATCGAGGGCCAACTTGATCCGGCCAACAACGGACCTGACGCCCATAAAGATGTCGTCGTTGCCACATTGAATTGATCCAAAGCCAGCGGGGTCAACAAAGTCCTTCTGTACGTCGATGATGACCAAGGCGGTCCTTCGAGGGTCAAACTGGTATGCATAGGGCTTGGCTGTAGGAAGACAGTGGAGCGACGTCATAGTAGGCTAGAGACGCGCAGCGATTGTTCAAGAGAGAAAGAGTAGGCGATATAGGATGGTACGTTAAACATGCCATCTTTTGTAAGCCCAGTTCCCCTCATTGCGAAGCTCGGAGGGCGCACGCCAGAGAGGCATCTTGCGGGTCTTAGTGAATCTGTCGGCAGAGCTGATAAGGGCGCGCAGCTACCGGCGGCGCGACGGCCGCCTGCATAGGCGATGATTATTGCACAATATATCCGATGCACGGGTAGATATCGCGATAGGTAGCGATGGACGAAGAGTGGAGCAGGGGAAATGTACATCCGGAAAAAGACGGACCGAAAGCAACTGTGCGCCCCACTTTCGCTGTCTTCGACATTTGAACTTCCAGGGCGGCTCCTTCACGGCCACGTGACAATCCACATTCATCGCGCCCATTTCCGTCCATCTATCGGCATTGACACGTCTTCTCCAGACCAGGAGGTGGAGAAAGTGAAGTGTAAAGATGAGAAAATTTGTGAAGTGGGATGAAGAGGGTGGGATGGGAAGTTGCGAAGGGGTGAGTGAATGAAGACACAGCAAAGGTCTTTGGAGCTCATGTACGCAGTCAAAACCTGATATGTATTATTGAGATTATCTAGGCCTGCGCCTTGATGGCTGGCTGTTCTACACGGCTGGCTGCCAACCGCTTGTACACATAATCGCCAGCCAACACCGGCTCGTACTTCGTCTGGCCCTCCGTCAAGCACGACTCCAGCGTTGAAATGACTGCGTCATAATTCGCGCCGAAGAAAAACGGAATGGAGTAGCGCTCCTTGCCTGTAACGTTCCAGACGCGATGAACGGTTGATATGAAACGATCGTTCGTCCAACGTGCCAACATATCCCCAATGTTCACCACAAATGTTCCCGGGACCGGTGGAGCCTGGATCCATTCACCCTTGTCGTTCAATATCTGAAGCGCGGGCACGGTTCCTTGACAAAGGATTGTAAAGCACTCGATGTCGGTGTGCGCGCCGATTCCCAGCGCTTCGGGGTCGTTCGCTGCTTGGGGAGGGTAATGGATGAGTCTGCCCATAGCACCTGGAGTCGAGACAAATTGGTCGAAGTAGTTTTCGGGAAGATCTAAGACGAGCGCGAAGAGCTTGATCAATCGTCGAGCGAGTTTCAACACTTCAGCATAGTAGTCGGCCACCACCTCCTTGAACTGGGGATACTCTGGCCAGACATTTGGACCTGACATCGGGTTTTCTTTCCACTCTATGCTCTATCAGAATTGATGTAGCGGCATCAAGGGTGATTTGTGCTCACCTGGCTGCTCCTTCGAATCCTTCCACATGGGATCCAGACTCTTTTCATAGCCCCAATTGAACGCTTCATTTATGTCTGGTTTCCTCGTCTCATCTGTTCGTACTTCCGCCGGCGGCTCGTATCCTCGGAGGATCTTGGATTTCTTGTAATTGATCTCATTCTTCTTAGCGGTGTCTTGCGCAAAGAACTTCTCCGCTACACCGAACAGCGCATCGATCTTTTCTTGCGGCACGCCATGGTCTTTGATGTACAGGAATCCGACTCTTGTGCAAGCATCATGCAGTTGCTTCACAAGTTCCTCCCTGGGAGCATCCAACGATATCAGCGGAATTTCGTCAAAGCCTGCTCGGCGAGCAACATCCGAGGTTACGGAACGTTTGTTTCCGGCGAATGATGTAAACTCCATAATAGCTTCAATAATCCGTCGTTTTGCTTGAAACCAAATTTCCACGAGGCCTCCGGATCCAGTGCATTTTAATAGTAGAAAGCAATCCGCATTCAGCGTTGCTATACGCTCTTGGCAAGCCGGGTGCTGATCTCCGAGCAAGGCGCCGAATCGTTATCGCCCCACACTGCCTGTCCTACGGGCCGCCGGCATTAGGCGACGGCTCATGCGATACATCTTATCGTACCTCGCATATCCGGTAATTATCTGCATCCTATTAACGTCCCTGATTACGTTGTCTCTATCTAGACTGCTCAGACCAGTGGCATTGGCTATCAACATTGACCATGACTCTGGACGTGACTCTGGCAGTAGCTGGAGATAGGAATCATGTATTTATCACGGCTTCGCATCTCCTGACCTTACGGATCACGCAAACTGGTGTTCCTTCCAAAACTATTTTGACCCAGCACCATGGATCGACTTCGAGAGCGTACCGACAGAGCGAAGCGAAACATTAGCTCCAAAAGGACTCACAATGGATGGGTCCTGGAGAAGCAACCTATGACCTTCGCCGATGAGTACACTTGGAGTAATCGAGACTCCGATGTCACTCCTCTCGAGCGTCGCACATGGTCATCTTGGACTATCCTGGGTTACTGGTTCTCTGATGTCTTGTCCGCCCAAAGTTGGTCTGGCGCATCGGCCATTATTGCCGTCGGGTTGACTTGGTGAGTTTGATTTATATTGCCCTCGCAACGGCAGTACTGACAGCTCCAGGCGCGAGTCCGTCTACTGTTTGATTCTAGGCACGTTTGTCGTCACCATCCCACTATGCATGAACGGAGCTATGGGCGCTCAGCTTCATGTACCGTTTCCCATTGGCTCTAGAGCAAGCTTCGGCTTTTACTTTAGTCGATTTGCCATCGTCATCCGCATGGTCACAGCTCTCTTTTGGCACGGTAGGTCACCTCAACCACCTTTGTTTTGAGCAGGTGCTCATTCCGTTTGCAGCTATTCAAACCTACTCGGGATCGACCGCGATGACCCAGATGATCCGAGCAATATGGCCCTCCTACCTCGATATCCCAAACCATCTTCCCGAATCAGCTGGCATCACCACTCAGCAGATGGTGTCGCACTTCCTGTTCTGGTCAATACAATTTCCCATCTTGCTTATCCCGCCTCACAAGCTACGATGGTTCTTCGTGTTCAAGACGATCGTTGTGTTAGCTGCCGCTGTCGGTACAGTCATCGGGATGTCGCAGCTGGCGAGCGGGACGGGTGACATCTGGAAACAACAAGCAACGGTATCTGGTCCTACAAAGTCGTGGCTCATTCTGTCCTCAATGTCATCAATGACCGGAGGTTGGGCCACCATGGCAACGAATGTCGCCGACTTCACCAGATACCTTAAGAAACCGGGCGGAGTCTACTGGCAATCGCTCTTCGTCCCCCTCATATGCACCCTTCTCGGCGTGTTTGGCATCATCGGTACTTCCTGCGCAAAAGTCGTCTATGGCGAGTACATCTGGGATCCTCTCACGTTGGCATCAATGTGGGATGGACCTAAAGGCCGCGCTGCCGCCTTCTTCGTCGGTTTCGCATGGTGCGTAGCTCAAATCGGTGTCAATCTCTCCGCCAACGTCATCTCCTGTTCCAACGATATGGTCAGCCTCTGGCCAAAGTACATCAGCATTCGCCGCGGTGTTGTTTTAACCACGGTTATTGGCGGCTGGGTCATGGTACCATGGAAGATCGTACACTCGGCTGCGAGTCTGCTCAATTTTATGGGCGCCCTGGGTGTTTTCCTCGCCCCGGTCGCTGCGATCATGGCCTGCGACTTCTGGGTTGTCAAGCGCCGCGCTGTAGACGTCCCAGCTCTGTACCGCCGACACTCGCGCTACCACTACAACAAAGCCGGCACCAACTGGCGTGCAGTCATCGCCCTACTTGTCAGCGTCGTTCCCAACTTGCCTGGTATGGCGGCCGCTGTGAACCCCAAGGTTACCATCGGTGGCGCGGCGTACATCTATGACATTTTCTACTTGTATGGATTCAGCTCGGCTTTCGTAGTATATGCGGGATTGAACTTGGTTTTCCCAGCGAAGGAGACTTTGTTAGAAGAGAGTATTTATGAAGATATTGTTGTCGTGAATGGATTTGAGAGGGTGAATGACGGGGTGCATAAACCGTATGAGTTTGAGAAGGAGGGGTTGGAAGAAACAGCTGCGGTAGATGAACGGTCTGATTAATGGGCGTGAGTGTAGATGCCAAGTAAGACCATCGAATCAAAATATTCGAGCTGTTTAATTTTCAAATTCTAAATCGAGCACTTTGCACAATAGATGCTGCAGAAGAACTATTGATGTGTGGGGCATCACTTGATCTTATCACACAGCTCTGGCGAAATAAATGAGCTCACCGCCATGAACGCTTGCGTACTCGCCGCTCTTCTCGCTGTCGCTACTCTTCTATGGGGAACTCTGGAGCCTGGGCATGTATGCATGCATATATTTATTAGTGTGCATATATCGTTCTGATTCCAACATGTCATGGGGATATTGTATATAACTTCGTGTACGAAGAGTTCTCTTAAAAAGATCTTACAGACGCTTTGTTGATTATGTTTCCAGGGCTATTCGTGTAAGCGGAAGATCAGATCGCCAATTCGAAAAAGAGAAACACCCGCCGAAGATTCATGAGCTAATCAAGGCGATAAAGCTTCTCTGGTCTCGCTGACTCCAATGACATCGAAGCGAGCACTGTCTGCGTGGGCTGCAAATCTAAAAATGCGTATAATCGAGCATGACCAAGAGACAATTGGTTTAGAACACTATTATGAGTTCTACATTGCATTAACTTTTCTCTTCCCACCCTGAGGCGTAATCGCTCCTTGTATCAAATTTGAATACTCTCTCGCTCGAAAACATATAACTACATTACAACATCAGAGCAACAACTCCCAATCCTACAACCATGGCTCCTGGTACCCCAGCCGGAACTGCAGCATTGGACGTGTTTTTTGGCGCACCCGAAGACGTAGGGGTTCCAGAGCTTGCGCCTGAAGACGAAGGGGAGCCGGATGTTGGTGTCGGTGTGCTGGATGCGGATCCACTGTTCCAACGATTTAGTTCCTATCCTTGCAAGGAAACCAAGACGGATTCAACGTATGCGAAGAGAATTACTTACCTCGCGCTTGACGCGTTAGCCGTCACAGAGGAGAGCTGCGAATCATCAAGCAACTGACCACCCGCGAGCGCAGATGGGGCGGAGGCGCGTGTCACAGTCGCAGCGGCCGAACGGTAGGCCTGGATGTTATTTCCCGAAGTTCTGTATGCTCTCAATCAGCTCATGGACTCACATTCCACCCCCAACCCCTTCTTCCCCTCATCCTCATTCCAAACGATGGAACACTTACGGCAAATTCCACCCACCGACCATCCCACCTGCACAATGCTGCGGCACCGCGCAGTAATAATACACAGCATCCGCCGTAGTAACATTCACTACGAATTTCTTCGCTCCATTATTCGACCCGCTGAACGGGCCAGAGAAGAAGCTTCCATTGCCCTGCTGACAGGGTGAAGAGAAGGGACCAGAGACGACATTGTGCTGGGGGTAGAGTTTGAAGATGACGGTGTCGCCGACGGCGGGAGTGAGGGTTTGTGGAGAGAAGGTGAGGCCGCCTTCGCCGACTTCGACGTTATGGACGGCAGCTTGCGCGAGGCCGAGGAGGGAGAGTGCGGTAGTAATAGCTCGGGAAAGCATGATGGAATGGTAGGGTTTTAGGTGTAAATAGAAGATTGAAGGTACGAACAAGCTTTCAAACGAGATGCAAGCGTGTGGGTAATGGAGCAAAGTACCAACGGTAGTGGCTGGTAACTGGTATAAGTACTCGATCCAGACCAATTCTTACTCAGGCTCAAGCTCCAAGCTTCCACCGTCATAGCCTTTTGCTCGCCTGGTACCTCAAGGTTGGGGCGTTTTACGCATGCAGGGAGCTGGAAACCCGTCGCGTTATTCGAGTTCATTGTCCAATCAACTTGCCTGGAATCTAGACCTGAGCCTGCAAGAGGATAGAGGATGATGGGGCGCAGAGGCTGTGTACGCCACAAGAATGGCTTTGGGGAGGTTGAAGTAGGGGGCCAAGAAGATGAGTATCCGCATTTGGCGTTGTTGAATTCGCACCCTGGTCATACCTTCAACTACCTATGCTTCTGAGACTTCTTGACCTCTTCCCTTTTGAATTCTCAATGCCCTTGAGGTGTTGTGAAGATGGTGAAATTCAAAGTTTCAAAGTTCTAAACATAGGCACAAGCGAACAAAGAAAGCCACCAATATCGCGCTCACCTTATCAAACACTCGCTCGCTTAGGTATCCTAACCCCGCGTCCAGAGTACTTGTTCCTGTATGTACGCCAGAGCCACGTCGACGGGCCTAATACAGCTAACCTTGGTAGTCAATTTGAAATACTTGAAGTAGTTCCGTCCTGTGGTCTCCGTCGATGCAGTAGTCAAAGGATATCTATTCGGACGACGTGCGGAGAAGTCAGCTTGCTATCGATTACTCCATATGGAAGGTGTGCGGGATGAGACTGTCGCGATTGGAGACTGATTACTTAAAAGGGCCGAGGCCGTTTATAGTAATCAAGAGCTTATGAAAAGGAAAGATGTGAAGATTAGTATATTATAACGAAGGAAAGCAGCTCTGGAGATCACAACAGTTCAAGGTCACGTGCAAGGGCAGCGCGAAAGGCTCCAAGATGAATCGTTTCATTAAACATATCGAAATCAAGTATCGTACAAGACCAGCCAAATCAACCATCTATTACCTCCTCGACTCTGTCATTTCTTCATAGATTCTTCCTCTATTGGATCAGAACTCTCTTCACTTCCGGAGCCTTGGTCTTGGGAACAGTAATGCTGAGCAGACCGTTCTTGAGGCTAGCCTTGACAGTTGCAGCATCTATCCGCTCCGGAAATCGGAAGGTGCGTTCGAATGAGCCGCGGAAACGGTACTCGTCCTCTTCAGGTTCTTCCTGGTGTTGTTGCCGAGCCGAAGCATCCGGTTGGGGCTGTGCTTGGACTGCTGTCTCGGTGGGCTCATCGACAGCCTTCTCCTTGCCCTTGGGTTCCTTGGGCTCGGATGCGACAGAGCCGGCGGAGATGTTAGAGGAAGTCTCGGCGCCTAGGTCTTCAAAGTCGTCTTCGACGGTTGCTTGGTAAGACTTTTGCGACGAGGTGTCGGAGTGGGCATCCTGCTCGGGCTCGTTGAGCGTGACACCCTCCATGGATTCATCTTGTTTCGTCTCGGTCTCAATGGCCTGAGGCTCGATAGCCCTGGCTTCAGTAGGCGCAGCTTCAGGATGAGGTTGCTGCTCCGTCTTCTTCTCGGTGTTGCCGGCGACCCTCAAGGTATGTGCATCGGTAACCTCGATCTCGATGCTGTCCTGTTCGAATCCGGGCACTTCACCGTCAACTTGATATCCCTCGTTGTTCTCGTGAACATTGAAGTGAGCGCGGAGGATGCGCTTGCGCTGTTGTCGCTGGCGGTGGGCTTTGCGCTGCGCCTCGCGGTCCAATTCGCTCAGCAACTCATCGACCTGGCCAAGGAAGGGAACAAAGTCTGGGAATGAGGGGCGAGAGACACGCCGATATAGATACCGGGGTTGCGACGGGGCGCAGGACCAGGGGCTGCATTGCTGGTAGGCAGGTGCAAATCGCGGGGTGAGGAAGAAGGCCATCGCTGGTGAGCTATTGGGTAGTTTTGGTACAAAGGAGATAGACTTGGTTCTTATGTAGTTGGTGTGTCAAAGAGGCCCAGGAGTAGCTGTCGATCGCAGTGTTGGTGTGGACTGTTGATCTGAGAATCTGAGAATCTGATGATGTTTGATCTGCAAGAGATCTGGCTCGCTTTTATAGACATTGTGGCGACTCAAGGCAGCAACGTGTTTACGCGGTCGCGGATGAGAAATCCACAGATGCGTAATGGATGTGGAGGATGCTGGAAGGGTGGAGAAAGTTCGTGAAGTTTGGTGATGGTTCGCGATTTGTGAGGCCCCTTCGAGATGTTGCGAGAATCTTCCGTCATGGCTGTGGCTAGAGTTGCTTATGTAAGTGTGGCTAGTGATCGGCGCAAAAGCTGTCCGATCCACTCCTTCCCGTTCACGTGCCGTTTTTTCAACACCAACCGTTCGTTGAGCGGGATCATAGTAGTTCATTTGCGAGAAAATCATATCTGTCTCCTGTCATTATTGCTCCCCGCGGTCCTTGAAATTGCCAATGTCTAGCCCACGGACCTTCATCATGAGCTCCTGTCCTAGCATGGTTCTAATATTACATGGATGCTTCCTCGCTCTGTTTTTTTCCGCAATCTCATTTTCGTACCAAGCTGGCGTTTTCATCCCATAAATTTTCCGGCATATGCTTTCAACGCTGTGGCCAGTAAATGGTGGCATCGGCCGTGGAGAGAGGAATCCCATTGCTTGCATCTCCATTATGAGAGTACCAAGGAGCATCGCAGTACATGTAGGGTTGGTCTTTTCGCCAGCTGGGCACGTGTATTTATCAAGTCGGAGCTTATCGAGCCAGTGGTACAGCATGTCGATGCTCTGTTCAATTGCCTGGAGTCTCGCATTCATCATCTTATCTGTTGCGAATCAGCCTAAAGGATCAGTTCAAATCCAGAGTGGGAACCTACCGAGGATTAGATGCGGGATAGGCATTTCCATGTCCTGTATCGTGCGCAGCTTGCTTTCTCGTAGCGCAATTCCCGTGGTATGCTTGAACTCGACCGGCAACTTGAACACCCAAGAGATAAACAGCCACAAAATCCGGTCGCGATTGTACAGAAAAGGTACTGGGTGCAACTCTCGCAGTGTCTTAATCCATCTTTCCGAAAACGGTTCGACTACTTCCCGGCATCGAAAATCGTACACAATAACAGCCACCTTTGCGACCATTTCCAGAGTCAGGGAAGGCGGCACCGATCGATTCTGGAAATGGAAGATATTGAGGACAATGAGAAGAGCTTGAGGGTCCCAGTCGTAGACATCGATGTGCTTCATTGTCTTCGCCGGTTTTGCATCCGTTGTTTCTTCTGCGGTATGCACCTTTTCACTTTCGACTGCTTGACCTTCTTTCCAGACGTCTTTTTCAAACCTGCTCCTGAAGTATCCAGAAACCATCATCAAGTGTGCCAACGAGACACGATAACGCACAACACTTTCCCCCTCATTAGAATCTTCCACCTCCCTTTCCAAATGCCCATTCTTGGTCTTGCTCTTCTCATCCTCTGCATTCAGCCCCTCCGATGATGATAATGCGGAATTACGCCGGCTTAAGTCACGCATTTGTCCGTTACCGAATACGCTCTGGTGAGAATTGCCGGCATCTTCCGTGATAGGAACCTCGTTTGCTGGTGTCGGTGATTCCAACTCATCGTCGACCGCAGGCTCATCATCTGCAAGCGGGCCACCCTGTGTAGAAACTCCATCATCATGATCTGACTCCTCAGACTTTGCTTCTGCTCTTTCAGCAAAATTCTCTCTCTCATTATCCTACACGGCAAATTTGCACTATGATGCCGCAGCTCGAGTATTGCGTCTCCGATAGGGCCGATCGCATAGTCGTATGCCGTCATTTTGTTGTCGGGGTGTTCAGAGTAGGTGAGGAAATAAAGTGATATAAAAGCAACTGCGACCTTATAGCGTGTCTTGTTTGTTCCTTGCAGGAAGGTGCAGGAATCGATTGGCTGACAGTGCTTACCGGCAATATGCGTGTCCAGCACGACGTCAGTAATGAAACCTCAACATCAGAGGTGGCAACAAGCATTGGTATGGAAAAACACCAGCAGAATTATTCAGTTATTCAGTGACCTTCCGCTCGCTTTGTTCTCATTTCTAGCCAGCTACATCACACTTCACAAGCTCTATCGCTGTAGATCATCAAACACTCGGGTCTATTCCGAAACACGATTTCTACATCTACAAGGCCTAGAGACACGTATTACGATCACGAAGATCAAGCCCGATCCTTGAACTCGTCTAAGTCCAAGCCTGCGACCCTAGGCTTGACAGACTTGACGCTCCTCTCAATCGTCTCAGAGAAGTCACAGCCATGTTTACCGTTACGGCAGCGACAGCCACCAGTACCGTAGCTATAGGGGTCACGGCAGCGACAGCTATCTTTATCGTAGCTATCGGACGACCAAGTTGGTGATTCCATAGTCTTGACTTGATCATACAAGTGCTCGAAGCTCAACCCCTGAAACGGAACCTCGGGTCTTGGGTTAATGCATCCGATGCGTTTAATCACCCTCGTCAGAGCCCCAAGTAGCATAGTTGAACATGCGAAGTTATGCTGGCTTCCTGTTGGACATTTGTAGCCGTCTTCAAGAAATTCGTCGAATTGAACGTAAAGGATTTCGATGACCTTGTCGATCAGTTGGTATCGCTTGTGCTCGATGTTGTCTTTGACCCGTCAGCAATTGATATCATGGAAATATCGTTGAACGTACCGAGGATAGCTTTAGGAATTGGTAGCTCCATATCATGGATCGTCGGTGTCGTACTCTGTTCAATCGCAATCCTCGTCGCTTCGGTGAATATAGCAGGCGACTTAAAAACATACGATATGCATATCCATAGTACCAACTCGCGTGCGTATGTGGCTTTGAACGAGCCTTTGATTCGATCGATCCAGATTCCGCCAAATACTTCAACGGCTTCTGCACAACGGTAATAGTCGACCAGTACTGCGATCTTGGCCACCATCTCCAAGCTCACGTCGCGTGGCACTTGTTTATTCTGGAGATGTAGAACGTTGAGCAGTATGAGCAGCGCCTCCGGGTCCCAATCAGAGGCAGTCAAATGATACATGCCATTGACTTCGCTCGGAACGCCTTCCATCCAACCTTCCTTCGTAAGACAGCTCTTGAAACAGCCGGATGCGAGAGCGAGATGGCGTGATGACACCATGTACTGGATACCTTCTTCCTCTTCGCTGGGCGGCTCTTCAAGGATCGCTGATGTGTTCTCGTCAGGCGGCAAACTGTCAGCAACCGGTTCATGCAAGCTAGGTGCTGCTTTCTATACATTTTTTAAGCATACCCAACGACAGAAAGCAGTTTCCATCAGCAATAAACTTACCTTCCCGGAGTCGCTCTTCTCATCATCCGGCTGGACAGCAGGATCATCCCACACCCCAAACGGGGCGCCGGGGTTGCTCAATATGAGGACAGTATCCGCAGATGGGTCAATGATGTAGGTTTTCCCCGCCATGATTGTGATTTTTAACTGTGTGCGTGCTCCAGGATGGAAGGAAAGGAGCAAAGTTTGTTGAAGACTCGCGCCAAGCTACTTACGTAATCGTAAACAAGCCGATTGCTAGCTACTGCCAATTGACCGGTTGGGTAACCACAACTAACAGAACTGAGTTGCCTGGAGCCAAGCCTTTACCTATACCCCCCTCAAAGCCAAAACAAAGAGCGACCTTTGCCTTGCCAAAATGCGACTCGGAGCCCAACGCTTCGAACCAAAGTCATCGAGACATCAACGCAAGACTTCTTACGGAAAAGGTAGCCTAGGGATATACCAATTTCGTCAAAGCGTATCCCCTACATAAAGTACCAAGTTTGACATCCACCCTTAAAAGAGGTTCACAGAGTACCTCACCAGGCCTCTTCCCCGACATTTCAACACCGCGAGTCCACGACCACCGCTTCCACGCCACCACCCCATTTCCCTCCAACATTCCAACCCACCGCAATCCCACCGAACCGCCCCAACACCGCAAAATTGCCATCAACCCGGCTAAATCCCCACGTCCCCAGATCGATTCCCCAGCCCCGGCAGTTGTGTGGGGAGACAGGGGCACATAGCACCATCCGACCCCAAACCAAATAAGAAGCAACTCGGCAGATGGACCCACGCAACGTCTCCCCCATCGCACTTATATCGCCGGCCGTGCGTGCTGCTGCTGGTGAACCGCATCTCCCCCCGGAAACACGTCCTCGCTGTAGCGAAACAGAAACATGTTCCTCGCTGGACCTGTCACGCTCCTCGGCGTCGCTGGAGTGATTATACATGCCGATGCCGCCACGACCACCACGCATGATGAACTGGCCCGAGCCATCTCCCGCGTGGAATCGATCCGCGAGATAAAAGACATACAGCGGACCTACGCGCACCTCGCGCAGTTCGGCCGCTAGTCGGACATGGCCTCCCTCTTCTCCCCAAACGGCACGCTGCAATGGGGCAACGCGACGACGCGCGGCCCCTCATCGATCGAGGGCTGGCTCCGCCGGGACGCCGGCGCGATGGACGGCGTGAATCTCGGCTCGCTGAACACCGTGGTGGTGGAAACGCCGGTCGTGAATCTCGCGGCCGATGGGCTCAGCGCGAAGGCTCGGTGGAACGGCCTGCGGTTCGGTGGCGATGGGGCGGGCGCGACGAAGATGCAGGGCGGTATCTATGAGAACGAGTACGCGCGTACGGAGGCCGGGTGGCGGATCTCGTTTCTGCATTACCACGCCATGTACGAGGGACCGTATATCGGCGGGTGGAGAAACGTCGGCGGGGAGGGGATACCGATTGTGCCGTATCACTTCACGCCTGAAGGATCTGGGGTGGTCATCGCGCCTGCGGTTGGCGAGGTGGCGAGGACGAACGCGAGTCTCGAGGACCTGGGGCGCAGAGTCGCGAGGCTGAACGATGAGGATGAAGTCAGGAACTTGATGCATGCGTGTGGGTACTATGTGGATCGCAGAATGTGGTCTGATGTCGTGGATCTGCATTCCGAGGACACGACGGTGACGCTCGTCGGGGTTGGGAATTACACGGGACGGGAGGGCGCGAGGAGGGCGCTGGAGCGGATGGGACCGCAGGGACTGACGCAGGGGATCGCTAACGATCATCCGATTTTCGATATGGTTGTCCATGTCGGTGGGGATGGACGGACGGCGATTGCGAGGGGTGTGGAGATTGGGATGGTGGGGGATGCGAATAAACGGACTGCAACCTGGGAGTTTAATGTCTTTCGGAACGAGTTCGTGAAAGAAGGCGGTATGTGGTTGATCAAACGTGTTGAGACTACACCGTTGATGGTGGCCAACTACTACAAGGGCTGGGGAGAAGGTGGGCTCAGAACACCGAATACATACGTCCCTGCCTTCCTACCCGTCACAGGGTTTCGTTCCGGAGTCTCCAAGCATACTGGCACCCGGACCGGTCGTGGAGAAGAAGATGTGGAAGATCTCGAACGCCGTCTTCAACGCTCAGCCGCATACGATGGGGCAGAGAACCAGTCGCATGCCTACGGCTACTTTCTCGACGACATCGACTGTGCACGCATGGGCGCCCTCTTCGCTAAGAAAGGTCACAAAGCCTCACCCTTCGCAGGCTTCTTCGTGACACCCGAACGCATCGACAAAGCGTGCATCGCATTCTACGGCACCAACCGTTCAGCACTTCGAACGAGCCTGTCATTCCACTGGCGTCCCCAGCCCGTCGTCCTGGTCTCCGAAGACGGACGCTCAGCAACCCTCCGCGCACGCCTTTTGCAGCCCTCAACCTCGACCACCAAAGCGGGAGCCTTCAACAGCGCCATCTACCACGACCAGATGGTGCTCGAGGACGGAAAGTGGCGACTCTGGAGCGTGACCATAGACGAGTTCTACTGGACAAGTTCGACATGGGAAGGCGGATGGGCGGACGCAAAACCGCGAAATGCGAGTGCACCGAACCCCGAGCCTGCGGGCTGGACGAAGAAGTTTCCGGCTGATGTGAGCATTGCGGATGTTGGCGAGAGGGAGAGTACGTTCCGCGGTGGGAGCGGGAAGTATGTCGAATGGCCAGAGATCCAGAGGATGTGGTTTCAGTATAGCAATCTTGTTAGTGGTAGGGTACCGGAGTATTTTTGGCCCGGATGCGTGCCAGGCCAGGTCAGGCCAGAGTGGTCGTTGGCGGCAAATGGGTATCAGGAGCCGCCGATGGGGCCGGGAGGAATGAATAGGACGATGACGATGGTCGGTGGAAGGGGACAAAGGCCAGCTCAAGGTAGTTGAGTTGTGGTTAGTAAATTGCAAGGGTATACTCACCATCAGTAGCTTCCTTTCCAGTTGGCAGGGGATATTTGCCATGCCATGTCGAACATGTCAAAAGCAAGTATGGACATGTCGTTACACCACGCTCGATCCGAGGCTAAAGAGCGAAGACCAATCAGTCTCGGATATCTTGGTTCCTTGCGACCGACCTATGAATGAAGTGACCCTGACGACAAGTGAGCGATTCAGTGGCAGGAGAAACCTTGGATGAGACACAAGCACCAGTACGATCTGCATCGATCGAAAAGGTCCGCTATGTTTGTATTCAAATTTGTTTCTGGATTCTTTTTGGTGATATCGGATCCTGCCCCAATGCTGCGACGTCTCACTAGCCGCCCCGTGGATGTGGGAAGCTTTTGGCAGAAAGGATCACCGCTGAGACGAATAGGCCATTCCGTGGTGCGGAGAGCCAGCGCAAATCCCACGCCTCCTCTTCCCATGTTGTACTCCTCCGAGACGCCTCGGACGCCATGCCACGATATACGCCCAATATAAATGGCAAATTCGCATGATAAAACATCTCTCCGCCCCGATCCACTCGTCTATGCTCGCGACTTGATGAATTGGATATTAACATTGAATGTTGATGTAAAGGTCTCGCTCGTATATTGGTCTCTCAGAGTCGTAGCTTGTTGTCGGCCGGGTTCGAGCGTAGCGACCACCTGGTCTGCCTCCTAATTTTCGCCCCGAAGAAAAACATGCCCATGACGGCCACGGCCAGTAACATCAAGAAGATTTGGAGCCACTTGACTGCAACCTGTTCTTTGATTAGTGCCAGCACCCTATGGAACAATAATGATATGCTCACCGCCGCGTTACAAGCTGTCGTTGCCGCGCCTTCCTTGTCCTTGCCCATCAGGTGCGGCTTGAGGAGATTGCAAGCCCCTATTTCTCTCGAGCACATCAAGTTGGTGAAGGGCACTCCCTTGGCAGGGGACTGGAAAGTATGTCCGATGGTGCTCGTGCATCCCCACGTGTCGGAGCCCTTGTCGGTGAAATGTAAAATGAGGGATGAGAGAGCGGCAATAGCGCCGCTTGCGCCAGTAATATAGACTGCGAGGACGTAAAAGCGACGCAGTGGCTATTGAGCCCAGTCAGCTATCGATGCATTTCACCATTGGGTTGATGGGTATCCATCGTACTGCGTTGAAATCCGTATCCAGCTCGTGATTCCTCAGCCTCTTCCAGGCGATCATAGCCACCACCGCCGTCGTCAGATTCAAACATCCAGAAACAATGGTCGCGTTGGTCGAGGCCTCGGTATAATCGACCGTCACGTTATCGGTTGGCCACTTGTCTTTCTCGGGGAACTGGCTCGGTACCTGGACCCAGCGGCCCATGACCCAGTCGCCTATTATCCAGTAGGTCGAGGTCAAAATGATGCAAATAAAGGAAAGGATGCCCAATAGGACGGCGGGGATGACGGATAGCTGGTGAGCTTTCGCGAACTCCATGACGGCGAGCGGTGGCCGTGTCGAGATATTAAGGTGGGATGTTTGTGTCGATGTCAAGAACAAAAGAAACGCTGTCGAAGGGGACGAAGAAACGGACAAGAAGAGGACCAGGGCGGACTGGAGTCCAAAAGGGCAAGCCCATCTTACCTATACTTCCTGAATGCTCGGCGTCGCTAGCCTGATGGGTGTCTTGACAGAAATGGATTTCCGTGGCAGCCGGCGGGCGCTATAACAGACCCGTTTTTAGCACACGTCGCCAAGTGATTGGTCGAGGTTGGAGCATCACGGGGCTGTGTGTTTCAGCATCGGCACTATTCGATGAGTAGCTCCTCCGCAGGTACATCGCAATTGCGCACGCGCGACTATTGTAACCGCACATGGTCAGGATCGTTTTCCTTCCCGGCATGGCGCCAATTGCTTCTATTTCCTTCTGGAGCTTGGTTACCCCACAGCGAATGTCGTGCTGGATAGGGCGTCGCGCGTTGTGCTTCCTTGTGGGGAGCTGAGCTTGTTGCCGCTGACTATATACGACAGCGCTGACTGTATACGACCGCTCAGCCACAGAACAGCTGTGGACGCGTTCTGCAGGGCCCGTATGTAGTTCAGCCAGTCTCGGACTCCGGATTCCCACGAGGGTCCTACCCACGCGGCGCACGGTCCACTGCATGTGTCTCGCTCGATCTGGCGGTCGCGGGCCATCTCGAGAGGCTGTCTTGAAATTCATGGCGACTTGGAGAGGAGAGTTGAAAATGCTGGTGGGATTGGGGAAGCTGTTCATCTTGGGGGGTCCCTCGCGTATGGTGCTGCTGGAGCCTGCCGGACGCTGGACGTCAGCACGCGGACATTACGGAAGCTTTGTGCCTTGCTAGGAGGGGATGATGAACGGCGCTGCGTGGTGGGTCTTGTGATGCATTGGGATTGGCAAACAAATTCCACGTCTGCAATGGAGATGTGAGCTGGCGCCTGCGAAGAGAGCGCCGCTTGGATGGGAGTGGGGAAGGGAGTGGTGCGTCAAAAACGGTTTCTACATGAAATGGGACGAATGTTCGCCATTCTACGCTATGCCGTTTTGGGAACATCACCTTCAATCCTCTTTTCCTCTACACATACACCTTGCAGGCTTATGAATAATGCGGTCTCGAGTATCTGCGAAGCACGCTGAAATGCATGGATTTTGAAAGAATCTTCTCGACCTGCTGTGCTGCGCGACAACAAGCGTGGGAAAGGATATAACAGCAGTACCTTTTTATCATCCCCTCAGTCACCTCACACACACACACACACACACACACATCTGCCCCACAGCACAAAAAGTTCGAGACCCGGATCAATGGCGCGCACGAAGCGTCCACCAACCTATTCGGGGAAATGCTTGCCCTCCGCTTCCGCCCAAGACGACTCCACCGTATCGTCATATTTCCACGCGTTGCAAGACCCGGAACGGGACCGTCTCGCGGATATCGTCGACAATCTAAGCTACGAAGAAGCTTCCCTCCGAACCATCAAACCCTGGAAGGGGAAGGAGGCCTCCTTCACGGTGACCGGTCTGCAAAAGCCACTTCCACACAGAGGGTTAACCGCGCTGCAGAACCAACAGGCGCTTCAACATCTGTACGAAGAAGACATCTCCCACCTTGTTGACATGTTCCCCACGCTGCCGGCCGTGCCCAAGATGGTTGCAACCAAAGGGGCCTGGCAGTACGAGCACTTTGGTCGCACGGTCCAGATGAAAAAGCGACCCGCAGGCGCCCGGAGACTGCGCCGTGTGATGGCGCGGGGGATATGGAGGTTTCTTGTGGATGGGGAGATGGTGGAAGGGGTCGGGCATGTGCTTGATGAGTTTCCGTTGGACACTGCCGGTGAGCCGTTAGGGTGGACGTATAAGACCCATCCGGACTCCTCGACCCAGATGGAGAGGGAGGAGAGGATGAAGCATGCGGTGGTTCTGAATGTGGAGAAGAAACGAAGGGTGGGAGGGCAGTGAAAGAGAAGCAGTACTGTGCAGTGTGTAGGTACTAGATATGTAGCTTGCAACGAACCCTGCAACTCGCTTACATGGCGCCATACCGCATCAGGGGTAGCGCCGACAGGGATGACGAACTTTCCATGTCCACCTGTGAAGCTCGCGGCGCTGACACCACCTTTCAGCATCCAGCATCCAGCATTTAGCGTTCCGCGTTCCGCACCGAATCTACCTTTCCCGCTCCCGCTGCTGATCCCACGCCCTGACAATGCCACGATGAGCGAGTCGCAAAAGCTGCTGCATGGGAACCCCGACGATTCCGACTCCGACCTGGATCTCCACCTCGACCTTGGCCCAAAGCCCAGACAGAGCCCCCCGCCGCGCCGTCCGTCTCGCTCGCCGGCCCCTCCAGGCGCAGGGCCAGGCCCAAACGGCTTCCCGAAGCCCAAGCGGGTGTCCTCCATTGCCCAGCAGCGGCCCGATGGCAGTCCCAGAACCCCGAACCGTGTGCGCTTCGACGATGACCCGGTGCGCAGGAGCATGAACAGGAACAGGGACAGGAACGCGGTCATGGACGTGAACGGGGCAACAGGCGGGGAATGGCTGGAGCTGGACGACGACGACTACATGGACGAGGCCGGGCCTGGGCGGGAGGGCACGCAGAGGGTGCAGAGGCTGCCTCTGCTGACGGGCATCGAGGCACCGAGTGTCACGCTCGCCGAGGAGTTCGTCCCCGAGGACCATCTCGAGGGCGCCCGGCCACGGAGCGGGATGCGGAGCGCCTTCATGAACATGGCGAACAGCATCATGTGAGTAGGGGAGGAAACTTCCTGCCCGGCCCGATGGTAGGGGGGGGGAAGCATGCCGGATGATGGGGTGGGAGTGAAGACGCTGACGGAACAGTGGCGCCGGCATCATCGGCCAACCCTACGCCTTCCGCAACGCAGGGCTCGTCGCAGGCACCCTCCTCCTGATCGGGCTCACGGTAATCGTCGACTGGACCGTCTGTCTCATCGTCATAAACTCGAAGCTCAGCGGCACCGACTCGTTTCAGGCGACGGTCGAGCACTGCTTTGGCAGGTCGGGCCTGATCGCCATCTCCCTGGCGCAGTGGTTGTTGTACGTACACCCCCACAACCCACAACGAATGCGATACACACGAGCGGGGGCTGACCGGGCAGCGCATTCGGTGGCATGGTAGCTTTCTGCGTCATCGTGGGCGACACGATACCGCGCGTGCTGGACGCCCTCTTCCCCTCCCTGTCGGATACCAGCTTTCTGTGGCTCCTCACCAATCGAAAAGCCATCATCATTCTCCTGATCCTCGCCATCTCCTATCCTCTTTCTCTGTACCGAGACATCGCAAAGGCAAAATACCCCAGCCCCGGTGCGCCACCTTGCGCCTGCTAACGTGCAACAGCTTGCCAAAGCCAGCGGTCTCGCCCTGCTCAGCATGGCCGTCATCATCGTGACCGTCATCACGCAGTGCTTCCGCGTCCCCCCCGAATCGCGAGGTCAGCTGCGTGGTTCCATCGTCGTCCACTCCGGGCTCTCTGAAGCCATCGGCGTGATATCCTTCGCCTTCGTCTGCCACCACAACTCCCTCTTGATCTACGGCTCGCTGCGCAAACCCACCATCGACCGCTTCTCCCGGGTCACCCACTACAGCACGGGCATCTCCATGGCCGCATGCCTCACCATGGCCCTCTTTGGCTACCTCACCTTTGGCGACAAAACGCTGGGCAACGTGCTCAACAACTTTCCCAACGACAATGTCATGGTCAACATTGCCCGCCTATTCTTCGGTCTGAACATGCTCACCACGCTACCCCTCGAAGCTTTCGTTTGCCGTGAAGTGATGGAAAACTACTGGTTCCCGGACGAGCCCTACCATCCAAACCGTCACATGATCTTCACCACCACACTCGTCGTCTCTGCCATGACGCTCTCCCTTCTCACCTGCGACCTGGGCCTCGTCTTCGAACTCTTCGGCGCAACCTCGGCCACCGTGCTGGCCTATATCCTACCGCCGCTGTGCTATATTAAGCTCAGCAAGCGCAGTTCCAAAACATACTATGCAATGGCTGTTACGGCGTTTGGGTGCGCCGTGCTGGTTATTTCCATCGTCAAAACCATGGTGAAGATGTCGTCTGGGGAAGGTGGTGGGGCCAAGTGCTCGTAAGGCGGAGCTTGGTTCCTATCCGTATTGTACTTTTTCTGCATACATAGGCGCTTTTGATTTTTGAGCTTGAACGCTTGCATTGGTGGAGTGATGGAGCGCGGTGTATGGCGATAGCGATGACGGGTTGCTTTTTTTTGAACGAGGCTGGAATTGTGTTTTACCCTGTATCCTAGCTCTTGTCGCGAATACGTTGCCTACCTTGATTGACTGGCCATACTGAGCTTCCTATATAGGCTATGGGTGGTGGAGATACGAAACGCGCACCGGGCGGGTGGGATACATACGGGATGACGTCGTGCATCGCACCATCCCAGCGATGATGCAGGGTCTGAACACGCAGGGTGCCCACTGTGTGGAACACGCAAATGAGAGCTCGAGGGCAGGCCGGCACGATATTATTATTGAAGACGAATAAGTCGGCGCGATGCTTGCCCACGAGGTTGATTTAAACTCACTAGTTCTCTCGACTTTCTTAGTTGAAGGGACTAGCCGCGTACAAAGATCCACCAAACTTTTGGACCCTGCATTACATCTCCTACTTCAAACATCCTTTCTATCGATCAAGAGGAACGTTCCTACACCACAGAGGAATTGATTCGGGCGTAGGATGCGGCTGGCTATGACCTCACCCTCGTGGTCTGTGGTGCGGTCTGTGGTGTGGTGCGGTACGGTCGCTGATCCCTGACGTCACTTTGCGCCGTGATCCTGCTTTCGCATCCTGCCCAGCGAAGCCACATCGCACCCCTATCACAGACGGTGTACTACATCATGATGTAGGCAGGAGAAGTTGTACATATAAATGGCGTCGCCATCTGATCAACCATTTCACTTTCCTCATCACTCTACTCCCAGAACACTCTACAGCTCTCGAACTTCTACTCCACCTCCACCACCTACCTCTACACTGGACCTGAATCCGAACCTGAACCTGAACCCCTGACCATCTCCCCCACACAAGCAAGCCGCCAAAATGCCTCTCTTCGGCTCCAGCACCACCTCCCCTCCCCCCACCACCACCACCACCACAACCACCCCCTCCCGCAGCCGCACCCTCTTCTCCCGCCGCCGCTCCTCATCCCCCTCCCCCCACCGCCACTCGCACTCCACCACCCACACCACAACCACCGCGTCGCCCAAACGCCACTCCCTGCTCAGCAAATTCAACAGCGAGGACGCGAGCATCGTGCACGCGCGCGAGCGCGTCATGAGCGCCGAGGCCGCCGAGAGGGAGGCCGATCGCGCGCTGTTCGCGGCCAGGGCGGCGGTCAGGGAGGCGCGGGACCATGTGAAGCGGTTGGAGAGGGAGGCCGCCGAGGAGGCGCGGTTGGCGAAGATTAAGCAGAGTCAGGCTAAGGCTATCGGGAAGCGGGGGAAGGCTTTGGGTCGTAAGTGTTCCTTCTTTTCTTTTTCTTTTCTTATCAATGCTAATATGTGGGATATAGGTCATGATCATACGTAAATCCGGACTATGCGCCGCCGGATATCTATGGGTGATGATGTGGAGATTGAGGCACACGTGACTGGCTCAGCGGGGAATCCGTGATGGAGTCGAGTCGGACGAGGATGCAATTTTTAATACCCAAAGTTCTTCTCTTTTGTTGATTGGACCGCTTGCGGGGGTGTGTTTTTTTTCTTTAGGGTGGTTTCTCTCTGAGCGGTTTATTGTTAAGTGTGTATTATATGCTGATGTGCAATGTCATCTTGCTCGAACCTGACGTTGCTATTCTATCCTGTGATGTGTATCGGTGATTTTCACGTCGCTGGGGGGACGGAGGGAGATGAGAGGTACGAATTGAATTAACGATGCAGACTGTCACGAACAATGGACTCTATATGAGTGACGGAAGATAAATGCCAAATGAAAAGCTAACCCAACACACAGACTTTTCCTTGGATATGCAGACCTTCAACTCCTTGCGGTCATACTGGCAACGCCTTTCTGCGGACTGGACTCCGTTTGACATTACTGACGATCCGCATCTCCTTCCCATACGTCAAGATGAACGCCGGTACGAGCCCGCTGATATCGATCCTCTCCTGTGCTTTGAGGGCTGCGCCCCGCCACGATCCTATTCCGGGGAAAGCAGTGCGTTTGCTGGGACACCACCTCCAGCAAACGCGGACTTGACCAGGCAGAAATCACAGAACACCTCCACAGCAACCACAATGAACCACCACCACCTCTCTCCACACCCCTCAAAGCCCAGCCCATCAACCCCAACACCACAGCCCAGCTCATCATTTCCCCCTTCACCCACGCAATCACAATACAAGACAGCACCAAGCACGCCTCCCCCCAAAGAACGCAGCATGTCGGCCCCAAGCACACTCGACACGGTAAACGAAACATCGCCTTCCTCCTCCTCCCCTCAGACCCGCAAAGCCTCGGAGGCGGCACATCGTCTGCTCGATCAGAAACTCGCCGAGCGACGTTCCACGGCTATGCCGTACCCAACCGGCAGTCCCCACTCCACAATGGGCGGCCACTCGGCCTCAACCTCGCTCGTGATCACGGACTGGGACCCCGTCACACCGAGAGACCTCGATTCCGGATCCCAGACCATTCCCCATCCCCATCCACACTCTCGTGCCCATGCCCGCGATCCTCACCGACCCCTCCTCAGCATCTCCCCCGTCCCGAACCCCGGCGGATACGAGCCCTCGAGCGACGGAACGGAAAGCGAGGTTGAGTGTCGCGACCATGCCAGTCGGGGGGACGCGGGATGGGGGCATAGGAGCTGGGAATGGGAGGGTGGGAGGGAGGCGTGGTGGGATGTTGATTTCAGGGAGTGGGAGACTTGTTTGTCGGTTTATCTTTGCGGGTGGTTTGTTGTTTTGGGGGTGATGCTCTGTGTCGTTCTCATCTGGTTGTTGCTTGCACCGGTGGGGGGTGTGCTGACTTGATGAAAAGACGAGGGGCGGCTGGTCTGGGTGATGGATGGGGATGTCGGGGGATGGTTGAACGGGTTTTGGTGTTGGGAGTTGAGGGACGTTGTGGTGATTTGGGGTACCTCGGGACGGTTCCATCTTTAGACCGTTGTCATGTCATGTTTCTCTCCCTCTCTTTCTTTTTCTCTCCCTCTTTCTCCCTGTCTCTCTGCCTATTCCTTCTCTATTAGAAGTACGAAGACCATCTATCTTAGCTGTAAGACGTTGACGTTGGCTAATAGTGCAGCCAGGAAGAGCCCTTGAGTACATCTCTTGCGCCTTATCGCTCCTACCCTGAATTGCGTAGAGATTGCCAATATTCTCCAAGGTCCTAAGTGCAAGTTGATATCTTTGTAACGTCTCATAGTCAAGTGCCTCCTTATACCCTCGCAGGGCCCGCTTATACATCTGCTTGGCCTCGGTCAGCTTGCCTTGGTCCGCGTAGAGGGTGCCTAATAAGTGTATAGCGTCGACCACGACCTGCTTTATCTGGCCCTTCACTGCCCATGTTGAGCACGCCTGAGCATGGGGGAGAAGACGACGCTGCATAGTTGAATAATCCCGACACGATTTGTGTGGTACAGCCCATCCAACTGTGACCACCGCTAGTTGGCCAAGCTCAAACGTTGAATGCTTGCCCTGGTAGTGGTACGCCCATCGGTGTACGACCGGGTGCATTGCATAGCTTGCTATCTCTTCCACTTCTTCGATCAGCGAGTAGTTGCGCAGCATTTGCATGGCTCGGCTGAACTCGAGCTCACTGCTCGCTATCTTCCCAAGCCACTTTGACAGCATTGTTGCAGCAGCGTCGGATTTCCGACTCGCGGTTGCAAAGAGGCTGTGCCACAGGTCCTTATTGCTGAGAAATGACCATATAAACAGCAGGTTGGCTGTAGCCTCGTGCTTGTCACGAATTGCTTGGTAGGAGATAGTCCAGGTCTTCCACATACTGTGATCAGGATATTCTTGAAGCGGCGCGTTCGTCGTATCTCCCGAGTCTATCAGCTCGTCCTACTGCCGCTCGTAGAAGCGAAGGTAGGTTACTACGTCCACTCGGCTCTCCTGCAGATACGCGCCCGCCTGCGTAATGGCTAGCAGTAGGCCGTCTAGCAGCTCTAGCAGGCGTCTGCCCTTAGCTGCGTCTATAGTTGTCCCGTCAGCGTTAATAGTTCTTATATCCTCCCTTCTACTAGTCTCCACTTACCGTACTGTCTCTTATACTAGCTCTCGAAGATGGCCTGGGATTGCTCGGTGTCTACTTTGCCTAGCTGCTACGATTTTCCGAGCTGCTCTAGCTTCGCAAGTCGACTTGTGATTAGAACAGACCTATGGTCGGCACCTGAGAAGAAGTGCCTCATATTATACGCGTGAGGGTCATTCCCACGCGTACTATACTCCCTATCGACGTTGTCAAAAATAAGTAGCCAGGTGGTGTTGCCTGGCCACGTGAGCCAGCCTATCACGTCCTTTACTACCGCATCGATATCGGCGCCGCTGTCCGCGGCATACCCTCTGCTTATCTCAGAGATGTGGCCCTAGGGGATTCTGCTGGCGTAGCTTGTAAGGCTGCGTTTCAGACTATCCTTGCTCGCTCCATCTAGCCAGAATATGGAGCTGAATCTGGGGTGGTGTTGTTGTGCGAACTTGACCGCTAGCTGCGTCTTGCCTATGCCGCCAAGGCCATGTACCACGTGTATCCTCTGTTGGCAGCCTGGTCCTGGCTTGGGGAGGAGTACTCGCTCGAGCTTTGCCATCTCTACTAGTCGGCCTATGAATTTGCTCACCTTGGGGACACCCTCTAGGCTGAAGGTGATTTGGTATTCTCTGAAATCTACAAACAACTTAGCTTCCAACGGACGGTGTCTAATATGGGGATTTAGAACTAACATACTTTTCTTGCGATATTACCTGCACACGCCTGTATCTACTCAAATACATCCTGAGTCTTGAGGTACCTGCGCGTCGCCGCCGCCATCTCCTTAACCTTCTTCGCCTCTTCCAGCCCAATGTCCTCTAGCCCGCGGAGTATATTGAATCGGTAGTAGCGCTTAGTGCTGTTGAGGAGCGGCCTCTCCCGCTTGAAATTCTCCGCGGTCTGCTCCGTCTTTGTCGCAATAGCGACGAGCGTCTCGCTAATATAGAAAACATCATCCTTGAACGGCTTGAGCGACGGCATCCCCGTCCTAATAGACACCAGGCACGTGACCTTGCCCTCTAGCGGCTCTAGTCCCTACACCAGCTGCGCCTGGTTCTACACCTCCCGCACCGGGTTGTTTACCCCCGTCGCGCCGTCGACAAACTCCTCTCCAAACCGTCCCAGCGCGATCGGGTCGAAGAAGGTCAAGACCGCCGACGTGGCCCGGCACGCCTCCTAGCTCTTGACCTTGTCGAAGAGGTCGCGGTCACCATGCGGCGACCGGTAGCTCGTGAGGCAGGCCGTCTCGCTAGTCTCCTTGCTCGTGACGCACACAAAGCTGCCGCTGTTAGTCTGCACATTTCCAAACATGTATATCTACGATGTATAGACATACACTTTGCAGCCTGCGTCGGGTGCATCCTTGAGGAGCTCTTCCTCTCGCAGGCCCTGCTGTTGGACCACCTCCCTCACCGCCCGCGCCAGCTCCTCTGAGTCGAACCGTCCCTGCGTCTTCCCTTTGACCGTCACCCGGTGTCGCGTCTTCCGGAACACGCGATCGGACAGCGACAGGTAGGCTTCGATGCTGTCGGCGACGCTCATCTTCAGCCGACCGAGCATGATGGCGATGAGCCTAGTGGGTTAGTTTTATCCCTTCAGCGTTTTGAGTGCAAGTAACCAAACTCACCCCCCGGTGCTCGTTCCCCCGATCATGTCGAAATAGTCGCAGGGCTTGGGCGGCGCGTCAGGGTTGACGGCCTCCATGAGCTTCTCGAGAATCAGCAGGGCGGACAGGCCGCGGACGCCGCCGCCGCCGTCGAGCGCGAGTAGTCGGAGGTCGCTGGTGGTCATCGCGAAGTCAAAGTAGATGCAGCTTGGATATCCACAGCACGTGTCCGCAAGTGTGAAGAGAAGGCATAGTGTCTGCTTTGCGTTGTAGCTGTTTGAATGAGGCACTGAGTGAGTGGGAGAAAGTGATTGATTGAGTGATTGAGCAGCAACTAGAGATGGAGAGTATATATATATATATAAGAGGTCATGTAGACCTTGTGATGTAAGCACGTGACGGAGACCTCGTGATAGAAACCATCTTTAAACAGTAGTAGTCACCTTAGGATAGGATAGGATAGCTGAGGTAATCTGACCGCCGCGCCGCGAGCGGCTGAGAGGAAGAGGTGGCCGGCTGGCAATGGGCTGTAGCCACTCGTCTGTATTTACAAGTTACCGACGAGGAGTACGCGAGGCCGGTCCTCACAGCCGTCCAAGTGGTAGATTTGTGCATCTACTGTAATCTTTTATACGGCTGACGAGTGTAGATACTTGTCTTGTATTTGCATAGTTGCGCTTATAACCTTGTTCTAGGGAATGGCTTTCATGATATCAGGATTGTACTTGACCTTGGATACCAACTTTGAGGCTTTCAAGTACTTCCATCGCGAAGGCAAATGAGTAATTCTCGATGATGAAGCTCCAGCACCACCCAAGGTACTACTCTTGATGCTCATCGGCTATGACACGAATGACGTACTGTCGCGTAGGTGGTGGCAGCTCACATGACCTGAGCTTAGACGCTCGCTCAGTGAGCCCTGAGCACTGGAACTACATTTTTCCGCTCATTTCCTTTGTATATAAGCTTCACTTGATTACTCGCTTCTACAAAGCAGTGATACGACACATAGATCACCTGAATGAAGTTTTCTTGCTCTTATTTCTGTCTCACACGTACAATAAACCGTCAATTTCTAAGAGAGATTTACATGAGGGGGTCTGCATGAGGCTTCTATACACACGGGGCGGTTAAGAGTGATTACAGCAGGCCGTTTTAATGCCCAGGCCAAACCCTACACCACCCAAGCACCGGCACATTTAGATAGCGCCGCGGACGGCAAATCCTAATACGCCACCGAATACGCCGTGCTTCATATCCATATTCCATTCTTACTATCGGCGGCTAATTCGCCCTGCGTCACCATCGCATTTGGCCTCTGCAACACACACGTGGAACTGCGGGGGAACTCGAAGAGTTAATATGTGCACGGGTCCTGCAGCGGCAGTCGAATACCGCGTCGCCTGAGAAATCGCGATGTTAGCCCGGACCTGGCATCGTAGAGTGCACCATCTCGGTATCCCCCCGAAAAGTAATCAGCAGGCAATAGTTGCATTATTGACAATAGCTCTAGAAATGAATGCTGTCGCACAATGGTGAAAGTTCTCCAGATGCGTGAACGTGGCTAGGTTGTTAAAAGATCAACCCTTCGTTGCATTTGTTCCTGATCTGCATCGATCAACTTCACGTATATCACTCTTTTTTCGAGATCGATAAAATCCTTTCTGCACATCATACACAATGATCGCACGTACCCTTGCTCTAACCAGCGCCTTTGCGCTCCTCTCCGTCTCCGCCCCCGTAGAAGTCCAAGGCTCAAAACACGTCGCCTACCTCTCAACCTGTGTCCCCGACGACTGCCCCATTGGCTACTGCGACCCAGGAGAATGTACACGATCCCAGACTCTTGTCCTCATCCCCATCCATCTACTAACTAACCATCCCCAGTCAACCTCTTGGCCGCCGGTTACTTCGCCAACGGCCCGCCCAAAACCTCGACCGCCATACCCACCACGCTCGGCACTCTATCCGTCTTCAATGGCAATGCCGTGTGGGAAGGTGCCAAAAGAACCGTCCGCTTGGGTAACGTCGGCTCATTAGCTACCAACATCCAAGCGGGCGCGAAGATGTTGCCGCAGAGCGAGATTGCGGGGGATGCGACTTTGACGATTGCGGGAGGGACGGGTGACAGTGAGCCGTTTGTGTGTTTCAGGGATGGTGTGACTAAATTCAAGGCGACTTATGAGGGCGATAGGTACACATGTACTGGAGATTATTATTGTCCGAGTTTGGCTTAGAGTTGAGAAGAGGAGGAGTATATATCTGAGCGGGTTATTTATTGATGGAGTATGAAATCAGGTGTGTAAATAAAATATGGTGAAAATAGTTTCCCTTTGGTGTCCATCATACCGCGGTTCTTTACGGGTCATGTCGTTCGATAATGTTATCGTGTCTTTGCAATTCCATCGTCCACAAGCTTTGTTCGAACGTCACATCCATCCAGTTTCACCTCATCAACACCTCTCCATCCTCCACCACCTCAATCCCCCACCTCATCCTCCCCTCCGTATCCCTGAACGGCCCCAACCTCGTCTTGATACTCTGCCCTTTCAACCCATCAACACCCTTCTCCCTGACCAGTGCTAGCAACTTCTCACTTCCCGCAACTAAAACCAGCACATCGGCAATACTCTCCACGTTCCTTCGCAGATGGCCAAAATACCATTTCTCCATCGCTGCTACGATCAAGATGGTTACCGTGAGCCATCCAAGAAGAATCACGCACACGATGAAGGCAACAGGGTTCATGCGTAAGACTTCGACTCGCGTGGTCATTGTCACGCTGAAGCGACGCTGTGTGTTTAGTGCTGGGAGCTGGGAGACTGGTACCGCATGCTTCCCATTCGGCGCTACTTGTTGGACGGTACCGTTGACAGCGGCCCCAATGCCGTCGAGATTCGCACCGATAGGTTGGTAGGCCCAGCCGCCGGTTTTGAGAGAGAAGGTGCTGCTGACGTGGTGCTGGAAGAACGTTGTGAACGTCTTTTGCGTTTGCTCGAGTAAGACGTCGACGTTGGAGAGGGAAGCTGCGTCTTTGTTGACTTGCATGTAGGAGGCGTACGACATGAAGTCCAGATTGAGTCCTGTGTGGTTGTTCCGAATGTTGAATACATTGTCGTTGAGGTGCTCGTTGTTCATGGCGCCATGCGTCAAACCGCCATCGGACAGTGCTGTGAGACGCGATGCGCGTAGCAGCGCATTCATAAAGTAAACACCGTAGCTGGTTGTCATGTTCTGCGAGAGGGAAAAGAACTTAGTTTTGTTTGCGCCGGCGATCTGTGCTTTGACTGCAGGGTCGATTGGCTCGGTCAGATCGTGGATGATGAAGGAGTCGCTCCATGCACTGTCATCGGGCATAGGATCCTTCAGCAGGCGGTACGACTCGACGCGTCCAACTTCCTTGTCGACGATGATTTCGGCTTCTGAGGTTTCAATGATGGGCATGCAGCTAAGGGCTTGCATTCGTGGTGGTTGCGGAAACATCAAAAAGCCGCCAGCACCCATGATGTTGGAAATACCACCTTCCCCGTGTATCCCTGTTTTTTCATTATGATCAGCAAGAGTTTGTGTGATGGTCATGGTATCCGAAGAAACGATGCTCTGACTTACATTTGACGGTAAAGTTATTGCTACCACCCGTTATGGAGCCCTTGATATTGGTAAGGTTTTTGATTTCCGACCAATACCCAACAGCGAGTGGCATAGAAAAATTGTCTACACGGGCAGGCTCGGTTTGATTGAAACAGCACTGGATATACTGTGAATCAGGCGCTAGTGCAGTGTAGTACGGCGTGCGCGCGAACATCATGTATCGTAAAATGGTAACGTTCAAAGTGGCGTTCGTTCGTGTGTCGGTATATGTCCGCTTTTCCGACCAATAATCCGGGTCGCTGATTTCTTTGATAGGCTCGCATTCCACACGGCCTCGGATCGCAGGCGTGTTGAGGGTGATGTTGACTGGGGAATAGTACGCGGCAGCGAAGTCCATATCCGAATCCGTACCGTTCTTTATTTGAGCTACGTTGCCTAGACCGGAGAGATTCAAAGGCACGAAGCTCCAGCCGTCCTTACTCCAGGCAGGCTCAGAACCGTTCATTGTTAGCTGGATCTCAGCGGTGTACATCCAGTTCGTAGTGAGGTTGCTAAAGAGGTCTTCCAGAGCTTCCCCAACATAACTATAACCCCATGCACTATTATCAAAGCGAGGCGGATATCCTGTGTTGATCTGGCGAAGATGGGGGGTTTGACGTAGCTCGAGTGTCCTCTCGAGATGGATTGGATGAGAGAGATATCCAACGTCTTGTTGGAAGAGAGCCGACATCGCAATAATTACTACGTTCGTTTAGCTTTCTTAAACGTTGGCATGAACAAAAACAACTTACAAGCCTGTGCAACGAACGTGCCAAATGTGACAAGAGATAACAGCCAATGCTTGTTCTTCGCGGCTTTAACAGCTGCCCACAACCAGTAAGACGATTGATACGAGACAGCAGCACCGTGACGCATCTCTGTAGAGGACTTTGACATGGAGACGTATGGCTGGAGGGTTCGCAGTGCCTTATCGAGGCCGTTCCACCATAAGCCGAGAACAATGCCGAAAACCGTAGGGATGATGGAGAACGGAACGAAGATGCCGACGACGTTGAGCCGCACACGGTACGTAAACAAAGCCTGGCGGAGAAAATCTTCATTTGCGAACTTATGTAAGACGGCAATTGTGAGTAGTAGTGCGGCAACATAGACGAGAAGACCGGATAGAGTCCAGAACTTTAGAACCAGAGGAACGCGGCCGGAGTCCTTGGACGGTTCTTTTGATGAGATATCTGCTTTCAGTCAGTAAAGTGACGCCAGCGGTCAATTTGTGAGATCTACCTAAGACTGCCGGCTGGCCATAACCGCCGGATTCGTGCAGACGGCCTGGTGTGGTAGAATATTGTCGACTATAAAGCGCTAGCTCAAGTTCGCGTTGGGTCGCCTGGTCAAGCCCGCGCATAGATGACAATAGAGGTTTGTTCGAAGCAACAAGCGCAGTGCATCCAAGCACCGTAGCCGGATCATGAGCAAGGTTGAGAGGTCGCCGTGAAAGACGCGATAGCCAAGTTATGTAGAGAAGCATGAAGGATGAAATCAAAAGAAGTGAAGCCACCGTAGCAGCAAGCTCCATTTTGACGGTTATTCGCCTCTCGACAGTCGTCCTTTGTCCGATCACACTCTCAGTCTGAGATGCATCTGAGGCTTCCAGTGATGTCCGCAGCAACTCGCCAAAGTGCCGTTGCCTGATCCGTGCTGCTTTCTCAGGGAGAGTTGTCTCCATCAACATTCTGGTTTCATTGAACTCGTATTGGGTGGCAAGCAGAGCTGATACACCCAAAAATCCGTTCGAATTGTCTGAAGTAATTATGCTCGGTGATGCGACGTATTGGTACCATTTTGAAGTTGTGTAAAGTTGTTGGTATTGAGAACGATTGAACAGTTTTTCAGGAACCGGTTGCTGGGAGTTGCGAAAGTGCTCTGCATCGAAGGCTACTTTGAAGGCGCTATGTGACGTTGATACCGTGACAGGGACCATAGCCATAGTGTGGACAGTAGAGCACATGTAACTATTAGTTGTCAGATTGGTAAGGAATCTGGGATTCGGGTTTGAATAGAAAAATTTGGGATCGCCTTCCAGCCACTTGCTGGTAAGGAATATGACCTCGTCCCCTTGGCATTTTTCATTGTAATACGGATAGAAGTAATTCAAGCCCGAGTTGCTTTCTGCAAGCGCATCGATACTTGCCCACGATAAAGTACTTGGACTGGAAAGAACGGTTGCGTTGTAGGTGACGTTGTATTGGCAGCCCCCTGATGACTCTAGACGCACAGAAGGCGAAAAATTGAGGCTTTTTGCAGAGGTGTTTCTTATTTCGGTCCCAGCAAGCTTGAGCTGTGAGCAGTGTAATTCGGTCTTGAACACCGTCGTCTCGGCCTGCCACATCTGAGGGGTAGCCATGGCACGCCTGTCCCATGAAGCACCAGAAGTATCGGAAGGCCAGAAAGGTAGAACGATGTACTCGTCGGAAATCCAAGGTGAAGTTGTAACATTTTGGAGAAGCGCCCCGGTGGTTCTGAAATAGGTGTCGCGTTCCGCTACGGGAGCCAAAGCAGAATCCCTTTTTGGAATCAAGCGAGTCATCCCAAAACGCTTAGATATTTCGACTTCCTGAGCGTTGAGCAGTGCCGAGGAAAGAGGCGAGATGAACGTAAAGGCTACAACGTTGACTATGCAAGACAAAATGATGACCCAGCTCAGTCGCCCGCCATTGCGACTTCTCTTGAATCCGTGCATGAGCGTAATCCACCAGAGTCGCGGTATCTCAAGAATGGTTTCGGAGGCGCACGGTATCTGGTCGTTGCGAATGCCTAGCCGGGCGAACGGTTCAGTCCGCCTGATATCGTCGAAAAGCATTGTGGTGAGTTGAGTGTAGACGATGGCAAGTAGCGTTGGGACGAATTTCCATCCTAGGACAGCCGATGACTCTGTACTGAGGCCATTGTGCTTGTCGGAATACCACCAGAGAATTATTACAACCAAGCCCAAAATAAAGGAGACAGCTGTAGGTATCCAGATGAGGTATCCTCGAAGGGTGTAGGGGAGCCATGTCGCATCTAGTTTTTTCTGTTAGCGGGGGCGATTGGCAAGAGCGAGGCCGCTCACCAATGGACTTCGCGACATTCTTGTTCTCCGTCAACGACTTCAGAGCGCTTATTGAGTCGCTTATATAGACTCTATGGTGGGTATCTCGCGTGATGGTTGGGTTGACTGACGAAATGCATGAAACAATGCTCGTTCGCCTTGTCTCTTCTTGCTGCTCTGGTACCGAAATTGCGGAGACGCTCGATACTCGTCGCTCATCTCCCTGATGCCTTGCGTCGCTCATGTCGACGGTGAATGGTGTTTGTGGAGAGTGCAGAAACTCATGTTGAGGGACGATGCTAGAGCTGGAGAAAGGGCGCTCAACGATACAGTGTTTTGTGATCGCTAGTCTGGGGCGTAAATGCTACCTCAGCTTGTGTTTCGTGCAATTCGCTGGGAGACAAGGCCCCCACACCTTATGGCTTAATTAATGCGTACGACCGGTGTGTATCAGTACACAGCAAGGCCTTGGAAGTAAGCTAGAGGATTGGCACATCTCTATTGGGTTAACGTGTCACACGAGACGAAGAGGTTCGCTGACAACTGGCATTCTGTGCAAATTCCGAAAATGCTACAGCTCCTACAGCTCACTTTTTTTCAGACGCGGAGACGTAAGTTTCTATCCAGGTAGATATCACCTCCAGCTCCAGCCGTGGCCTCTTCATTAGAATAACGTATGCACGATTGATGGACATATTGTAACGGTCATATCTACCCAGTCTGGATATTGTACGTGTAGTGCGAGAATAAGCGAGGTTTCAGGCGTTACAAATATTCAGCGCGGAGGCGAACATTTATTTATCAGCATAACAAGGTCAAGAGGTCCTCCGGAGGACAAAAGCCTCATTGATAGAAACCCCTGCACTACAGAGTGGATGTAGATCGATTCAGCTGCAATGTCTGACACATCCATGAAACTAGAAGAAGAACAATCCGCAGAAAGTAAGCTTATCGATAATGTAGGAGAGCTTGACTACATTTCCAGTTTGGAATATCGATACATAGTCAGGCGGGTCTCATCTAGGCATGCGGAGCGCTGCTCGATGTTTAGAGACTACACTGTGCCTACCATGCCTTGTGAAATCAGAACCTGATCGTGAGTCGAGTAACTTCGCCTTTGTCTCTACCCGACTCATTTTCTGACTCTATTCCATGACATTGCTATCGCTTCTTGGAAGAGCGTTGAGAAAGGTGCATCGACCGTTCGACATCCGTCCTTGAAAAGTAGTGAACGTATAGGGTGGAGGATGTACGATGTGCTGATACAAAGTACGTGGTCGGGGGGGGGGGGGAGAACGGATGATTTGAGCGACGCCTCCTAGAATAATAGCAATAGCCGCGATGGTGGTTTGGCGGAGATGTGATCGCCACAGGTCGAGTTCTATTGTCTAAATGAGATGGTTAGCGCTGTGAACAGCATTCTACCTAATAGTCAGCTTGTGTCGTTATAATAGCTCATCACCGTCATGGTTCTCTATAGTCTTTGTTCCCATCGAGCGATCAAGAGGGGTTTGCTGGGCGAGCCGAGGCCTAAAAGGTTTGCTTCAAACCTGACCTTCGCGCCTCTCGGTTGCATCATCTTCCCGGTGTTGTAGTTGCATGATCTGCGTTCTCCGTATCTCGCGTCGATAAACTGTGTTGGAGATCCCGGTGTAGGAGCATAGTGTGATTCGGGGGTTCGACGATGACGGGCATCTTAGAGCGTGAAGTAGAGCCACGATAGGAGCGTCTGCAGTCCGAATAGTATCTTTGACCTCGATATCGAGGGCTCGTGATCACACATTCCTCTCGTCGCCCTTGCACACCTCCGACTGGGCTCTATATCCTTCGTCTCCCACCCGACTCCCGCATTTCCGTCATTCTGCTCGTTGTCCCACAAGCCGCCTTCACTTCGCCATTCCTGCCGCCGAATTCGGAGGGTCATCTCCTTGGTGCATCTTGCCACGCCCTCGTGATATTTCTACCTCGACACCGATATCTCCACAACCACATGTCGTATTACCGTGAGATTTATATGCGGGAGATCGTACATGTTGTGGCTTCTGTGTCTCTTTAGATGCATCAAGATTGGATGTCGTTGTGGCGTGCAGCAGACCTGCAAGCGTAGAGTAGTTAAGGCGGCCCACCCCACGCTATCACTCCAAACTCTAGCACAGTGCTCCCCCCTCCTTGTGCAACTTACGCTTTTTTGGCCATATCTCTACCCAACCACAACGTGTTAGTATGGAAATTAGCCAGGAGGATGCCAGCGAGCAGCAGCATCTTCAGCAAACTTTCCGCACAGAAATTGGAAATCGTGGTGGAGTGAAGCAGGATGGGGAGCATCCTAGAGGTGAAGTGGCGAGCTACTAGCGCCGGAGACGATAATTTGTTTTGCTCAAAAACCTCTCGCCCTCACTTCCCAACCGTCTCCCCAACACCCAACTCCACCACAACTTCGAACTCCACACCTCTTCTCCTTCGGCGCCCGCTGCTCCCACAATGTGGTAAGTTGACAGCCCTCCCTGTACCTTACTCGAACCTTGCTCGAGGGATACTGACAACAATGTAGAGGGAGCGCGGCCTCCCCCATAGAGGGGAGGGGTTCAACAGGATCCGGATGCGAAACCGAAGATGATCAAGCGTCTAGCTCAGCAACACAAGGCGGGCCAGGAGGCCAAGGCTAAACGTCGGGGTGGTCCTGACCTCTTCAACAATAACACCCACAGGACCACCCCGACACAGTGAGAGCTGTGAGAGATGAAAAAGAAGGTAACGTCGCACCTTTTCTTGTCTTGCGTCTGATACACTCACCATAACTTGTACGTTGCTGACAGCCTCATCCAGTGCGACGACAGGTATCGGGACTTGGACGTCGCCAAGGACGGGCCTGCGGAGGGTCGAAATCCCAACCTCCACAGAGACCGTCCTAAGATGTTCCATTAATAGTGGGCTGGCCTGCGGAGGACCGAAATCCCAACCTCCGCAGAGCCCGCCCTGAGATATCTCATAAATAGCAGGCGGGCCTGCGGAGGATTGAAATCCCACCCTCCGCAGAGCCCGCCCTGCGACATCCCATCGACAGTGGATGGGCCTGCGGGGGCCAAAATCCCAATCTTGGCAGGCCGTGCCTTCCTCATCTTTCCCATTAGTCATGCCAACAAGTAGGTTCCCATACTATCTCTTTTCCTCCTGATTGATCAGTTGCTGACGATATCTCATAGGCGACCTATGGAAGTAGACCGTTGGCCGCCCCTTGATCCCACACCCATATTCCCGGTAGCCTGGGGCGGCCTAAACAACTATTCGGGCCCTCGAAATATAGCATTTCCCCTCCATGACAACCGTCATGGACCCGAAAACCGCCGAGGCCATGGCTATGACCAGCCCAAGATGCGTCAGGCACTTGCGGGCTATGGGCGCGCAGTTTCGCCCCAGCCATGGCCATAGCTAAAGATGCGGTTGCCGGCCCAGTCTTACAGCGTTGGACAAGGAGACATCGATACCTCGCCAGCCCAGCTGGATTCGTGCCCGGTAGGTCACTACCCAGCATGACCCCGTTGCCACAATTTCGCAACGCGAAAATTGGCAAAAAAGGAACATTGGGGGGTCTGTTGCGTAGTGGCTTACAAGGTAACTTCGATGATCCAGCAAGCCAAATTTGAACACCCAGCTTCTTCCGAGGTCGTTCTCAGCGTGTTCCTCGCTCTACTGGAAGTTTGGTTTGGAATGTTTGATGTCGTCCTCGATCTGGACTCTGCGCGGACATTTCTCTCCATGACTGTGGAGGGTTACGATTATGCGGTCAAAGCGAAGCATTTATTGCGAGGAACTCTGACTGCCATCCCCAATCGGATCTAGTGACACAACATGTTTCGTAATGTACCTTTCGATGTCCAGTTTAAACTTGACGATGGACCTGAGGACTTTGCTTTTCGGATTGCTGGATTTGGCATTTGGGTGACTCCCACGTTATTCACCGCGCCCAAGTCCTGCTAGCATCGTCTCTACCTTCACATGTTTTCTCTTTTTATTTTTCGAGCGTTGTCTTGTCGAAGTGGTATATTCGGTTCGGTAGGGTCTTGTGCAGAACCTTCTTTATCATAATGTAGAGTCGCACTTCTTCAGCCCTGGTGGCCTTCGTATGTTTCGCATCCATTATCGTGTTTCCTTCCAGAATACGCCAGGCCATCGACAGCGCTCAGGTAAGTCATCCTCTCAAGGGCATTAGGTGGTGATATCAGATGCTGACTCCAAGGTGTTCGTGCAAGTTCGCCGCATCACTCGTTACGCAACCAACCATTGTTCATTGTCGACGGCGCGAAATCCTCAACACTATCTCTTGACTTGTCTCTTAGTGGCTTCGCTCGCGGAAAGATGGGATGAAGAGGTCAGGAACATCGGGGGTGGTTGGGACGCGTTTCGGCTGTTCCTGCATCCGCCCCCACTTGCCGGTCATTCGGGCCGACTTCAGATGACGACTGGCCATCCCAACAATGTCCACTTCAACAACCTCACTTCCGCTCCTCCAGATCCGATTTTGGTTTGTGAGGGTTGGTCTTCCATATCGCATCCTTTGGAGATGATCATGATATTCTTTGGGCCATGTTAGCCGTCAGGGTTGATACCCCATCTTCCGCTCCTCTCGTATGTTCCCAGCGCCGGGATTCTTGCAAAAAGCTCGTACTATCCGTAGTCGCGACGTATTCTCTTCCCTGTATCCCTGATGCGCGGGCAGGCTATTCGTATCGTTGGGTTGCAGACGGAGCGATGGCGGGAGGCGCATGCGAAAGGCTCAGACGCCTTTGAGAAAGAGATATAAACGTGGGCCGCTTGACTAGGGAAAGGCATCAGCTACATGTTCTTCCATTGGAGAATACTCAGGCGTTCCGATCGCGCTCTTCAGATTCCTTCGCCGCCGCTTCTGTCACATTCCTGCCGCCTCAGTGCGTATCCGCATCAGATGCATTTTGCGGGATGGAATTGCCGGCGCTGAGTTTTGGCGCTGAGATGGCATGTCGTTTCGGAGCTGTCTTCTGACCTGCAGCGACACCCAAGACGAGCACCGCTGTTCTCACGGAAGGCTCCTGCAGAAGAGTCAGTATGATGGGAATTCTACCTCCAAGTGCCGACGAGATCATCTGTCAGATGAGCCTGCAGGAGCCTTCTCAGCTTGCCGCGCTCCCATGGCAGGTTTACGAGCTCCTTTGTCCGCGCATCATTTAGCTCTGTGCTTGGGACATATTTCTCGTATATTCCCATTCGTCTTTGTGTCTCCCAACGCTGGCAGCGTTGACCTGCTAGTGTAGCAACGGCGAGGGTCGTGAATGGGGGACGGGATGGCGGGGGAGATGCGGCAAGCTCCCCCTCAGCGGTCCGCTGCGACGTTCTTCGGCGACGAGTCTTGAAGATGATTGAGCTTCGCTCTATCTAAAATTTTGGGAAAAGCTAATGAGTATAACGACCCGTCTCCGAGAGTAGATGTTGTACGTGCCTGTCGGGAGTGGGGGATATTCCCAAGAGGCTGGAAAAAGCGTATGAAAGATTCACAACCGCGAAGGTACAGCTGAGTCTCCGGCTGAGATCGCCTTCTTTGCCTCATACGAATTGCAAGAACGTTGAGTTTGATGTGCCTTTTTTCCCATTTTGTCAGGGAGAGAGGTACTGAGCGTGTTATGGGAGAGGGAACACACATGTTTCCATCCTCGTGCGCCCCGAAGTAAGTGGGAAGGCACGTATTCTCCAGCTGTAAGACTGAGAGGAGACGTCCCACACCCTCGCCCGGTACCTAATCACAGAAAACCGAGCATTGGAGTTGCTCACCAAATCTCATCTAAGGTGGACACAGCACCTTGTGCTTTGTTTAGACAGTACCCTTTTCCAGACTTGTCATCTCCCAACATCACCTTCACGCGGCCAATAGACCCCTCCATCCGACTAGCGAGCTAGAGCCTACCTACCAAAAGTAACTTGACCCAGAGATCTCCAACTCCTCCACTCACCAGCACCGACCTCACCACCATGGCCACCACGAATTCCTCAACACCATCTTCCCTCCCTGTTCCTCCTCCTGGAGCCCTTCCGGCACGGCCTCCTTCCTGCCCCGCCTTCGTCGGGTTTTTGGCACCTCCTCTTCCACGAGTGACACTTGCGCCGTGTGACTTACAAGGATGGCCTCCTAACGAGGCAGACGAGCGCCCCTCCTACCAGCGGCTTCTTGCTCCCACCTACGAGGACTGGAGGCAAGTGGAGAAGAAGAAGTGGCAGAAGCGATTCGACCAGCTAAAGCGTCGTGAGGGTACATCAACACCGGGTGGGCATCTACTATTTCTATGCTAATGTGCGACTGTTGCAGCTAGGATCCAGGGCCATGGCCGTAGCCACGTGGTACCGCGCGGCAAGCTTCCGTACGAGCGCATTGTCGCTGTCGTCGACCGCTTCGACGCCTCGGTATGTATAGTCTCAAGTCCAGTGTCAAACACCTGGCAATGCCTTCTGTGGTTCAGGCAGATCAAATAGCAATGCTGACGCTTCGACAGCCCGGCAACGAGAGCAGGAAGGCGGCAATGCTCAAGACCCAGAGGATGCTTGAGAAGGGGGATACGTACGCCATCGCCTGCCAGGGCGACCTCCTGCGCTTCGACCGCGGGGTGAAGGCTCAACGCGGGTTGGATGGTCCGCCCTCGCCCCCCAAGAACATCTCCAAGGACACGTTCGATACGCAAGACCTCGGAAAGTAGCCTGTCGTTGTTTGTTGGGGGTAGGTTCTGGGTAGATATGGCTTCGAATACAAATTCTTCACTCTGTATATATGGCATCACACTGTTAAACACCCAGATGTGCTTTCGAAAGTGCCTATTGTCTTAACATCTGTGAATCATGACGGTGACTCAATTACCTCACCACCCTTGTTGGTAACAGATAGCAAGCTATTGTGCACCAGGATGCTTCATTCAAAACATGGAAATGCGGTGAATGTACACGGCTTTTTTTTCTTCCAATGTTTCTCTCAGGTCGAGTCCTCCAAATATGTTTTTCGATTGGAGCAGTTGGTAACTGCAACTTGCCGGGTTGTTTGTCTTGGAATTATCCCGAGTTAGATGTTCTGTAAATGTAAATCCACCTTTGGCTTATTATCTGAGTTGGAGGGGTGTCTGTACGTTTGTTGCTTAGACATCTCGTACTGCGAGGTATTACGATGCGTAACATGACTGATCGGCGTAAGGAATGCTTATAACGCGGGCATGCCATTTGCAAAGTCAGTCCACAGGAGCTAGGTGGGAAATGGAGCTCTACAATGCAATTTAATTGACACATCATCAGTTAGTTTCCTATAGTACCTGAGATTCCCCTTACTTCAACTGAGCTTGTATGATCCCGTCAGTAGTGTATGCGTGTACTTGACACAAGGTTTGATCATTGCACAGGTTCATTGCATGACGAGAACGGAACGTTGGACCAACGATCAAGTTACAACAATTAAAACGTCTATGTATACAACCGGCAAGTCCAAACTCCACGCTGGCCCAAGGTATCATAAAAAGAAAGAGCAAAACCATCAACACATACCCCATAAGCCGTCATACTCCAGTCTAAACCACGACACTCTATTCGTCGTCCTCCTCATCCTCCTCGTCGAGGTCCTCCTCCTCATCATCATCCTCCTTCTCGCCCTCAGCCTCATCGACAAACTCCGCCTGCTGAGGCTCCTCGCCATCCTCTTCGGCATCCTCAACCTCATCCACATCCCTGACCTCATACTCCAAGCGACCCGCGATGCTCTTCTTCGCCTTCTTGACAGTGCAAAGGGTCATGGTGATGTCGCCCTTGTTCTGACCAGCCAAGCAGCTCTTGGTGGCGAGATCATCGTTCCAGACAAAGTATGCCTGCTTGTTGCAGTAGGTACCCGGAGCACATTCAGCAACCGCACATTTACCACCGGTGGCGGTCAGCTTGACACCGCCAGCCCAGCCAGGGCATCCGGAACCGTCCTTGCCGTTCACGCAGTCGATGAAGGAGATATCGTACCAGAGGGTGTCGGCGACGGAGTACTCGAATTGCGTGATGCCGTGGGCCCAGAGCTTGGAGGCATCTTTGGCGAGCCAGAGAGATGCATGGCCCTTGAGGGGTTCGGTGTATCTTGCGCCGGCAGCGATGGTGGACTGTTTGTTGGTGACGGTGCTCCTGTTTATGTATCAGCTTGATGCCCATGTGTGTTCCCTCGTGACGACGGAAAGGGATCGAAGTGGGCACATACAAGAGAGTCAAGTTGTAGCCGCAGTTGTTTTGGATGATAGCATTGCCTGCAACAGCTGAAGACACCAGAGACGAAAGCGCCGCGGCGCCGAGGAACTTGTAGGCAACCATTTTGAGAGATGAGGGTTGTTTGCTTGTGCTAAGTGAATGTGGTTCGTGCTTGTGAAAGGTGCAACGTAATGAATGAACGACTACACAGTAGCCAAAGGTGGAAAGACAAAAAGAAGGTGGAGAAAGTGGACTTGCCGAAAGAGAGAACTGATCTCACATGAAGTCCCCCGGGCACAACATAGATATATGTTATGGGTGACGGGGTCTAGGCCCACAATGGTCAGGCATGCTGCAATCTTACTTAAGGAGTGCGGACGACGCACGTATACGGCGTGATTCAGCTCGAGTCGAGATGGGGGAGGAGGAACATTTGGACTGTGCGTAAAGATTCCTCCTGTAAGGGATGAAACCAGCTTTCCACTTTCCTATCGTGTTTAACGAAGACCGCCGCGTTGAAGTGTTCGCTTAGAAACATCCAGTATGTATCGCGAGACGCTTTGTATACTAAACCCCATATACTGGTTGCTGACGTTGGCTGATATCCAGTGCATGTAAGTCCCTCGAAACATAGGTATAGTCGCGCGCCAAAACATCGTCATCTTGCCCTTCGAGATCCGTTGATAATAATACCAAGTACCAAGCCCCAAGGCTCCGATGAAAGCTCTGAGCTCGTATACACATTTTTCGCTTCTTTCAGCTGAAAGTCCGTTGTTTCGATGTTTCCTCCATGTCACCCATGCGCGGTCCGGAGTCCGCTATCCCAGCCTATTGGTCAATGACCTATAAGCACCCAAGTAGGCCTTTGAGGCCATCCACGCTAGAGACCTGAAATTTGACAGACCTGCAAAAAGGAAAAGCGCGAGCTTAAACGGGGCAACATGATATTGTTTCACTTCTTTGAGGTGTGGATTGTGGCTTAGTTTGAACAATGTGCAGAGAAGGAAGTGACATGCATGTAGCAAATCATACGGGAGATGTTACCTTTCGTAGAAATGGTGGAGGTTTCTGGTATGCGCTAGTCGCGCGATGCGACACAGTCTCTGATATGTGTTTGGTGTCGAGGAAAGCCATGTGTATTGCTTTTCCTCGACTTTGTTTTGCTAGGCGCCCTTCAAATGGACCTGTACTGTGTAGGCAGACTGTTACACAAAGATCGGAGGCCACACTTCCGGACATTTGCGCTGGGTCCGACGAGTGGCTTTACGACCTAATGCTGCGGTGAGACGGTAGCGAGTGAAATAAAGAATCGGCTTGATTGAAATACTAAACTTGGAGTTTTCGAAAGCACCATCGTCGCATCAGTTTCTGTGAATGGGAGTGACACATGGTTATGTCTTCTAGCATGGGGCTCGACCATGAACCTTGATGGCATCAACCCATTGTCATGTTCAAATCAAAGGCCTATTCCTTCCCCTCATCTATTGCAATTAACGAAGAAAGCTCGCCAAGCTTGCCCAGTCGTCCCATGCGAGCGAGAGGGTCCGTGATCTATGCCTAGCTCTTCCATTAGGCGTGCCACCCACGGGGTTTGATAGCTTCGGCCAATGACATACCTCAGCAATACGACGATCGAGATTGCACAAAGATGGTCACCATGAAGCTGCAGCCATGGAAAGCGAACGTACTGCATATTAAACCCCAAGCCGTGCCGGATACCGCGTTCCATTACGACTAAGATGGCATTTGAAGAAGGGTAGTTGTGTAGAAGAATGCATCGTGGTTGATTTTTATTGCAAGTCAGGGAAAGTAGACATAAACACAATCATCTCCTACCATCCTAGCGTCCAAGACTTGACCCGCTCTCCTCCCCTATGCACCGCCCTCCCTCTTGGCATACTCATCTTCCATGCGTTCTTCATATTCTCGATCCTTCCCGCTTTGCTCCTCCTTATCGGTCACATCCTCGATCCTACCCTTGGTTCCCGCACCCTCAACCCTGCGTCCAGCGGAATCGTACTCGAGATGCTCGTCGCGAGGCGCCTGACCCGGTTCCTGAGATGTACGATGTACTTTGGTGCCGGAAGGGTTGCTGTAGGTTGTTTCGGAATGGGATTGCGTCTGCCCGTTGACAGTGCTGCTGGAGAAGGAGAAGGAGGATGATTGGAAGGTCGAGCGGCTGTTGGACATTTTGGAGTCTTTGTAGCTGCGCACTTGTTGATTGTGTAGGTTTAAACTAGGCTTGAGGTTTGGTGTGTATTTTAGTTGCAGGTGATTGTAGGTTGAGGTGTGCAATGTGGGTGTCATATAGTTTGTCTTGGGGGTGACGTAAATGACGTCATTCGAACCACCTGTTTACTGAACGCAACCAAAGTGACACCCAACACATACGTTGAAACATACTGTCCAAAGTGTAAATGCTTGCTTATGACACCGATCGAATTTTACCGACTCTGTTACACAGATGCCGAGGTGCTTGTCGGCAAGCGCACCTACTCAAATCCATTTGCCTGTCCAATCGCCCAAAGAGCTTGGTATCTTTGTGTATCAGAGCTTGTCTTTGAAGATTTTCTTCTCGGGTGTTTTAACAGCGCCAAGTTTGGTTATCTCCACTTGTCAACGTGACTCGCAGTAACAATGTCATTCTAGATGACAAAAAACTCGCGGAGAAGATCAGAAGAAACAGAGTGCTGTTGATCTGCCGAAAAATGCCGATGCTGTCAATCTAAATCGATGTATGATCGATGTACATATAGTGCAACGCTATGCCAAACTCCATAAATGCCCGAGGTGCTTTGTGCTGAGATACCGCCCTTTCGCCACTCTTTCTTTGCTTCCTCCTTTATCCCATGATACGTCGCCGTCGCCCGCTATCGAAGCTAACAGTGTTGTCCGGCCCAATCTGAATACTCAGGTTCGAATCACCGTCTTCGGATCCGCCTCTTCTTCGCATCACAGGAGCTTGGGATTTTGATCGCTCGGGCTGGATGACCAACCATGTCGATCCGCCTTCCCCATCTTCCTGTTGCATGAGTTGAAGTTGTGGTCCATTTCGGCCTCGATGTCGTGGTGACCTTGGTGCAGGAGGCGGGGGAAAGATGGTGGAGAATTTCGTCACTTTGATGGGTAGGGTAGTGAGCGAGTGCGGAAGTGGCATTGATTCGACCAAGGTGATCTTCTCGAGCGGAATGGACGATAGAAGAGAGGCTGGAAGATCGGCTGGGTGGCAGGCAACGATGGCGTGCCGTAGATGGGTATTGGATGTGTAGAACGAGAGGTTCTCTGGAGCAACGTGAGTCAGACATCATACTTCGACGCAGCTATACTGACCTCTAACTTTTCTTCCTGAACCTCCCTCTTTCCCCACGCCGACATCGATGAAGTCAAAGCTCGATATTCGCCCGCAGAACCCGGTTGCAAAAGCTCGCAGTTGGCCGAGGTTCCTCACTCTGTCCTGCCGCACCAGATAGTTTGCCATGCCCTCGAGGTTGGCGAAGACTCGTACTACGATATCGACAGCGTCGGTATCTTCCATCTGTGGCCGCAGATATTCTCGGGTCCGTATGAGTAATTCATCGGCCAAGGATTCGCCACCCTGAGCTTTCCGTGTCAAATACTTGTCGTGAAACTGGGCATGTCAGTGTCTGCACAGGAGAGCTTGGAGCAAACAGCACATACCAGGAATCCGTCAGCGTCGGCATCGATGAGTACAAGAACGAAAGGCCGCCGTGACTGAACTGTTAGCAAGAAGCCGGCAGCACTCGGGATCGTCGACGGACCTGCTTCTGTATCATCGCGCCTTCCTTCTCTTTCATCACGTTTTCCCTCTCTTTCGCTTCGGCCACTTCGGACTGCAGAGTTCGTCGAACATTCTGCTCGGATGTGAGATCGAGTTCGGTCTGTGTGAGTCTCGCTTCGGTCTTTTCGAGTTTCTCCAGGAGCTCCTATTGGGGATTAGCAGAGCGCCCAGCAAGCACCCCACCTGACCTCTACTTGAAGACCGGAACATACCTCAATCAACTCGAACCTCTTCTCCTCCAAGATCTTGAACTGGGCCAGTCGATCCCGGTACGTCGCAAGGGCGGGTGGTTGTTCCGCCATCTCAAAGTCACTGTGTCAATCTTGAAGATCCGGGGCAACCTTGCGTTTAAGAGAGGCGACGCATGTTTGGGCCTCGCGCTTCGCGTTGTTGGGCTTAGGTGGCTTTGCATGCAGGCAAAGTGCGGTGACCCGGACGATGATGCGGATGCTCAACGTAGCGACCTGTGATTGGCTCGCGACGTGGAGAGCACTGCCTTGATTCGATGCCTCGAGTTAGCCGCTGACCGGACGAGAAGCAAATGCAGAGGTGGGGTGCAACACGATTGAGGTGGCGGGCGGGTCCAGAAGCGGACTTGTATTGTATAGGCAGCGGAGCGGGCCGCGGAGTGATGAGGTCTACCGGTAGGGTGTCGTGAGTGCTCAGGCTTCAGAGTGACCTCCGTTGTTGGAAAGTCTCCGCAATGCAGAAAAGAACATATGGAAATAGGGATCCACTGCCTGGTATGCACGTCCCTGTTATCTTTCCGTTGACGACCCTTCCGCGTTTCACTCGCGATGGCTTGGGGCGCTGTGTATTCCACCATCCACACACGTCACCTGGGTGCCGCTTGGGACGGCCGTCGAACCATGGAAACATTGCAGACCGTCGAGCTGAAGATGAAGGACCTCGCTCGGTACTGTTGTCTTCCCACGTACAATACGCGTTGTAGAGGCGCCGAACCAAGACCGTAACAACATGAACAATATCGCCAACTGCCCACTACAGAGGAACCTGGATCGCACACCATATTGCACCACGTTCGTTAAAATAACACCAAAACGTACAACGTCACCGGATATTTTCGCAATGCCGAGTACAATGACCTGTATCCTACACAATATCCCACCCTCGCTATTCTACAGTACAGTACACTTTCTCTCTCCTACCCTCGCGAACACCTTTAGCAGTTCCCAACCTTGCTGATCAGGACACCGACTGTTTATTTCACCCACTCTGTTACAAAAGGCTTCGACAACATTTCATCATCAACCTCCGTCGACGCCAGCTGTTTCTCCTGCAGCTGCTTCAACAAGCCCCTATCGAGCCTGCCAATCTGATGAGCCTTCTTATTATCGATTATCGAAGCTCGGAGACCAACTACACGACCCTCAACCTCCGTGTTATGAAGATCGTGAATAGCCTTTTCAGCACCTTCCCTCGTCGTGAAATCCACAAAGCATAGAAACCTCGTCTTCTGTCTCAACTCGCCCCAGTTTACTGCACAAGGCCCTATGGACTCAATACCATACTCGGATAGAATACGTGCAGCAACATGGCGGTTCTGCGAGTTGCGAGCATTAACCTTTTGCTTCAGCCGGGCCCATCCGGGAGGAATAACGGCAAATGTGATACGACGCCCCTCGAACAGTGGAGCGACGGCTTTGGAAATACCCTCCGAGTCATAGTATTCCATATAATCAAACTGTTTGGGGTTGCTGTTGGCTAACCATGTAAAGTCTGGCTGGACCTGCTCGACGTAGATGAATTTTTCCCTATCGAGAACTTTGGTGTTGTTCAACTTTTCAACAGCTTCTTGGGCTTGCTCTGGGTTGGCGAATTCGACGAGGGCAAAAATTTCAGGAAAAAAGGTGAAGCGGTTCAACCTCATCCGAACAGACTTGCTATGATTGTGTCAGATGACTTGGGCCTGGCATCTCGAAAGCACGTGACAAATCAAAATCATATGCCGTCATGGGCGATTCGTAGGGGGAGCATGAACATACATTTCCAATCCAGCATTCTTGAACACATCTTCAACTTGTGGCTGCAGAACGTGCTTCGGAAGATTCTTGACAATCACCGATCGTGCGGATTTGGCGATATCTTCATCGGAAACGGCTTTGGGGTACAATGACGAAGTTTCCGAGCTCGATGCTTCATTTTGAACAGCCTCTTGGAATCTCCATGAGCTCGAGGTAAGTTGTCTCTGTGGCGCTGCGGCTGCTAGCCTGGCAGAAGAAACCGCTGCTCTCGCGATGCGTGGAGAGCCCCTGGAGACAAGACAGCGACCGAACGACGCGTAGATCCGAGGTAGGGCCATTGTAGCGGGGCGGAAAATTGACAAAGGAGTGAATGACAGATGGGAAAGTGAAAGACGACGAGAAGCGCAGCTAGTTGGTAGGTATTGAGATGAGACACGGTCGGGAAAAAGTTTATGGGTTCAATGTGCCAAGGTGTATCACGTGTTTGTTATCGATAAGCCATCGCGCTTGGGTCTTCGTTCTCCACGCGCACGTTGCCTTCTCATCCCTTGTGTGCCGTCCCATCATACGGCAGATGTTTTCGCCAGACTGAGCGCGTCGAGATGGCCAACCCCTTCGCGCGATAATGACAATGATGAAGTTGACATAACTATCCCCTGTCACTGGACGGCAACACGCCTCATTGCACAACCCTTCACCCTGCGTCTCAACCATCTACGCGACCGTGTTCAGCAAACTCCCAGACTTTCCAACAGGGTAGCTTCTTCTATTTCACAATAGAAGAACAGCTTCTCATGATCTGCGTGTAGTACCAGCGAGTAGCATCCACTTCGGGATGTGCACCAGATGCGGTGTGCTCCCAGTCCAACACATCACATTCTGCGGTTTCATAGACGCAATGGATGGAAAATTACTTTATTACCACACTATCCAAACTGGAGTAACTAACCACATCCCTCGATTTTCTACGATGCTCTCACTCTGAATTGCAGGATCGGCCCATCCTTCGTACTCGCGAATCGATCCTCTATCTGATACTCGCTCGCTCTTGTCCGTCCAACCTCCAGGTCCTTGTTTCCAGCACCCAACGTCGTTCCGGGAGCCAGCCTCAAGTCATACAAAAACAAGACCCGCGCGATTGTAACAGTCAACTCAACATACGCAAGACCCTTGCCTATGCATCCTCGGGGACCGATGCTAAAAGGACAGAATGCCGCGTGCGCATCTGGGAGCTTTTCATGGAGGGGGTTAGCTGAAGGATCAGACAACCAGCGCTCAGGAATGTAGTCGTATGGGCGAGGGTAGTATTCGGGATTGTGGTGGATGGCATAGTGTGGAACACCGACATCAACACCCGCGGGAATGTGGTGCCCGCCAATGTAAATGCCGCCTGGCAGGACCTGTCGAGGAAGTGCTCCAGCAACTGGCGGGGTCATGCGCATCGCCTCATCGATACAAGCACGCAAGTACAAACAGCCACTCAGCTTCGGCCCAGTCATAATCTCCTCAACATCCGAGAAGGTCTCGCGGATCTCTCTGCACAGCGTCTGAAGTGCGGTTGCGTTGTGCGCGAGGTAGAAGAAAGTACCAGCCATGGCTGTCGAAGTCGTATCTGATCCGGCGATGATGAGCAAATTGGACTCGCCCCACAGCTCGTCCATGCTGAATCCCTGGCCAGTTTCCGGATCCTTCGCGTTCAAGAGGTGGTAGAAGAAGTCTTTCCGATCGACATCGACTCCCATCTTTGTCCGTTCCATGGCTTGCGATTTGCTGTATTGCATGTACTGGCCGCGTTGCGCGGCGATTTTACGGAACAAAATCTTATCGAGGTGCCAGTTGTGGATCGTGAGATGGGTTCCGCACTGCCAGAATCAGCATTATTTAACAGACCAAGCCATCGAGAGCCAACACTTACAATCAAATGCCTGTGTGCCGCATTCCCCACCAAGTCCACTGCGAACCGATTCACCGGGCTCTCCAACATGCCAAACGCTTTCCCAAATACCAGATCCCCCATAATATCAAACACCATCCAATTACACCAATTCGCCACGTTCCACGTTTCCCCCCACCCCTTCTCGTCATCACCACCCTTCTTCTCAACACTCTCACCCAACAACCTACAGGCCGTCCTAACGTTGGCCAAGATATACCTCTCCAGGCTCTTGATCGCCTGATCACTAAACGCATGGCTCATGACCCTTCGTTTCCGAGCATGCTGCATTTTATCGATGCTACTGTGAACATTGACCGTTTTCTTGTTAGCCGGGAAGGCGGTGTAGAAATCGGCTTTGCGGACATTGGAACGGAAGGTGTAGATCGTTTTGAGAGCAGTAGAGGTGTTAATGCTGAGGGCGTTAGGGCCGATGCGGACATAGGTGCCATATCGTTCGTGTGCGCGGGCATAGCAAAGGTGTCGGGAGCCGCGGTAGGCATAGTATGCTAGGTAGATGTCTGTTATCCGGGCAAGAGGGGGCCCGGGGTATTTGGCGAGGGGGTGGAGGGTCAGGCGGTAGACGATCACCGCTGTGATCTGGGACCATCAGGCTGGTTCTTTGGACATTGGGATTTCAGGCTTACATAAAGAGTCAGCGCTCCGAATATGGATGCTATCAGAAGGAGAGGCGAGGAGAACAGTCCAAGTAGGAACTCCATGTTGACGGTATGCTTATACTCTTATCATGGGCGCCGTAACTGTCTTTCTCGCGGCGGCTGTAGGAACTCTCGGATGGTGGAAAGAATATTTGTCGCAAATAGATGCGCTATCAATTGATGTTCACAAACATTCCGATCATAGATAAAGATCAGAGGCAAAAGTCTCCAGATCTACGCCCGGCTTCCTTATAAACCCACCTACCCTTCCCATGTCCATCCGCAGCGCCTTGTATTGCCTTCTCAAAGTAGCGCGTCATCACCATAAGAACCATGGATGTGAATGATGGGTCAGGTGCACGTTTTCAAAGGCGGATGCTGTAGGTATATGCAGCGGCATACTTCGGCTAGGGCCGGCTATTGTTGTTGAGAACAATAGAAAGGTCACGTGAAGCGGATACTTTGGGGTGGAGCGGATATTGGGGTCGGATGAGTAAGTGTGCATCTCTTGGAGGGAGGATGATGGCGGGTAGTACGGTGTTCCGTTCCGTAGAGTTTCTAGTGGTGGCGTCCCCAGCTCGTTCGTATGATGGACGGAAGTGGAATGAATGGAGTAGCCACGCGAGAGCCCAACCACAGTGCCGTAACAGTCCAAGATCAAACCATGACGAAGAAGTGAACTGTATTTGTCCCTCTACACATTAAAATAAATGTAAAAATGTGTTCACGTAGGAATGCGATCTGGAAACATCTCAGCCAATCAAGAGGCGAATCCGGCCTGCTTATTAACGTTTGAAGAATTCTTGGCATTGCAGCTCGTGAACTCCACCAAGCTTCACGCCTCATCGACGACCCCGATAGCAGCACCGTCCTTGCCCATTGAACTTCTCCACTCCCCAATCGCGCGCTCGCGATCCCGCTGCTCACAATGTCGGCGAAGCAAGCCGCGACCACCTTCACGGTATGGGCGAACCTCCCTCTCTGCAACCCCACGAGCCACCCTTGGTACCAAGCTGTCCATAGCCCATGAACTCCCGCTGAAGACAAAATACAGAAGTATACAGTCCAACCCAAGGGGATCTACGCCTTCATCTCCCGCCTCCTCTCCATCGATCCCAAGCGTTCCACCGGCATACCCTTGAACCCACATTACCGCAACCCGCCTCCGGGCGCCCATGATCCCGCAACCTACGACGACCCCGTCACCATTCCCGCCGCCGATCTCGCCGAGAATCCCTACTGGAAGCGTGATGTGCGACGCCGGTACCCGCAGCTCTCTACCGTAACGCAGGCCGATGCCGTTGCGCTGCTATCCGTCGGCAGCGCGGCGAACCCCAAGCAAGAGTTGATTGGAGAGGCGGGCTCAAAACAGCTAGTTGCTGCGCGGGAGGAGGGTGCCAGGGGCCTGAGTGTAGCGTTCGAGAAGAACACGGGTTTGGCCAAGGATGTGCTGGGTCCGGGGGGGCTGCCACCTCTGCCCACTGGCTTGCATGCCAATGCGGATGGAAGGAAGAGGTATCACATTGAGGCGGAGCAGAGTTATGGCGCTGAGTGAGTGTTCCACCTCCTATTCGAACGATATGTATGCTAACGAGAACAGCTACCCATGCCGGACGTTCTCCTAAGCAAGTTCAGGACCAGCGAGCCGTAGAAGCACTGTAAATATGACCATCAAGATTTCCTATGTGTGAAAGTACTTCTCGTCTGCGATGCATGATTACTTGCGTGGTGACCGTTCCATTTTGCTTGCATTCTCTTTTCGTTAACCAACTTTCCTTTCCCTCTAACGTGAGTTCATTCGGCATACGTCCGATATTCCAGGCATCCATACCCCACTCCCGCCTCTCGCTGGCAATGCGACTGCGTTTGTCGTGGTGATGTCTTGGCGTTGGGGTCGCGACTTCCTTTCGTCATGACTGCCCACCACGCACTTCCAGGCGCCACCTCAACACCTCCGCCATGCCTGCTTTCCTCAACCCCCTCAAGAGGATAATGAGGTCGCAAGAACCCCCCGAAGACGTGGGAGTCACGCCTCTCGACTTCATCTTTTCTTGCTCTGTATGCGGCGACACCTTCAGCGAAGTCTACAAAGGCCCGAACTGCACCGTTCAGTGCCTGTCAGATGGAAACAACCCGCAGGAACGCATCGTCACGCGTCTATACGTCGGCGACTGTTCTCATGTTCTTTGCATCAAGCACATTGCAGACGGCAATGGTAAGTGCACACACTCCATGCGCGCCGCGCGCAATCACCTGACGAATGTTTTGCAGGACCACCGTTTCATCGCGAAGGAGAGAAACCGCAAACGTCTTGCCAAGCTTGTATCAATGAGGGCGCTGGAGACAAGCCGCAAAAGCTGTACTCTCTGCGCGGGTTCGGCAAGGGCGAGTTCGACGTTGCAATCCCCCGAATATGGTTTGTTACGCCGCCAAAGACGATCAACGGGCTCGACTCAGAGACGGGAGCTTTGCGGGTAAGCAGAGTTCCCACGCCCACCCACGTTACCCGTTGTGCTGATCAGACGCAGTTCCAATATCTCGCCTTGATGCGCTATGCCAAGTTGGTTACCATCTCCCGAAGACAGGCCCGACAAGAGCTGGGCAACCTGCAGAACGAGCGGGAGAATAGCGCGCAAGCTATTCAACAATTGCAAGATCAGGCATCGGCGAGCAATGAGAAGATTGTAGCGTTGGAGCAGGAGGCTCAGCGTCTTCGTGAGCAGCTTCGTCCACTCGAACAAGCCTCGCAAGAGCTCGCTAGACTCAAAGAGCGACTGCCCACAATTCGACACTACCTCAATCTCCTCCCCAAAGTTGTTGAGTAAGTGCACGAGTACTTTCCCACCATAAAATGCTGACAATGATAGTCAAAATCGTCAGATGCACACTCGCCTCGATTCGCTAGGCTTTGGCATGTATTTCGAACCGCCGCCCAACTATCCGGATCCCTTTCCTCTGGACGACAACGGAAACTTCGTTGACGAAGACCCGGACATGAAAGCGCAGAAGACGGCTTCAAGTCATACGGCAGGTCGATCCGCTCTCTACACAGAAGGCTACGCGGAAGAATTCACTTCTTCCAGTCCTCGCGCGCAACGCCCGCACAAGCGGCCGAGAGTTGAGTCTCCGGCGCCAAACAAGAACATCCATGTAGCGCCATCAAGCCGGGACATGATGCCTCCGCCTGCCAAACCAGTCTCTAGAATGAGGTCGATGCGCAAACTCATCCCCAGCAGGGTTCTCGAGAAGTTCTCGTCTAAACGCGGGAACAGGATGGACTCGGGCGCAGATGTGCAGATGGGTAGACACGCTTACTGGGAATCGGCTAGTCAATCGCCCCAGCCCAACTATACTACCTCGCAAGAAGACCATTACATGTCGAGCGCATTGCCTTTTGAAGGCAACCCTTCTCAATCTGAAGCGCCCTCCACGATCACCGACAAGCGAAGAGGGGAATTTGCGTGTGGATCACAATCACCCATCAAGACGGGCGCTGGTTTTGCACACACTTTGCCAGTGGAGCGATCCTACATTCGCCTCATGGATAACCTAGGCCAAGATAGAGGGCTAGACTTTGGCATTCAGGACCCTCGCCAACAGCCTGTCGAGGAACGTCAGTACGCTCACCGAAAACCGCAGCTATCACAGCGCATGCAGCCTGAGCGTGAATCGTCAATAGAGCGGGAGCATGGCAACTCTCGACAAGAATTCCAGCTGCAGCAGTTCAGCGGCGCTTCCTCTCCGACCTTCCGTCCACCAGACCCTCTCAGGTCTCACCCAGTCAATCAGTCCGAGAGCAACTTCCACAACAGTGCCTCTGTCAACCCTATCACCCCGGCTCCTAGTCGCTTCCATGGACCAGCCAATGAGACGGATAATTTTGTAAGTCCTATCTGGGGAAGCAACGACCGGCGCTCGCATTTGTTTTCACGAGCCGAGATCACTGAACGACAGCGTAGACCGAACCATTCCGCCGACTATCGGTTTCCAATAGGAAGCCGGTTCCAGGCGAAGGAACCAGGATGGCATGAGGCTCCCAGTCTGAATGGGCTCTCGTTCTTCAACTCGCCTGTGAATGAGAGACACGAACCCATCGACTGGAAGTGCGAGCTAAAGTCGTCTGTTTACACGGACCCGCAACGACACTACCAAGCAGGAAACCTGGACTCTCGAGGTTTCATTGCTCGACCTAAGATGGCAAGTTCACGACGCCGACACGATAGTACGTATAGTTCGCTTGACAGTCCTTCTCAATTCCAACAGGCACCTTTGCATTCTCAGCAGCCGATATCATTCGGTCGGTCTTACAATCATCCCTCTCAGTCTAATTTCCTACGTCCTCCATCGAAAGCATCATTGACTGTTTCAAATTATTCCCCTGTCCGAGGGAGGCCTCAACGCAACAACATGGAACGCTTTGGTGTGAAGAGCAGCAGCAACTCTCGACTGACTCTGCCGGCTCGCGTATCGTCTCCATCGAGGGCTCCTCATCCTAGTTTTGGACGACGAGGTATCAGACGATGAGCCCTTTCACTCAAAGTATGTATGACTGTTTCATGCTGAGCCCTTTACTTTTCTTGCGCTCCCCGTTCCTGTTTTCTATCTTGTGAGCTTTCTTGTTTTGCTCTGTGGCGACCATCTGCGGAGTTCCAGGTTTTTTTTTCTGGATGCGGGTTACTGGAAGCGGGATGGTGCGATGCTGCAAAGGTCGGTTTCGGAGGATGGTGCAATGTGGTGGGTTGTTCATGGCACATGACATGAAGCATGTCCTGCTAGGTCGGGCGAGGGGAAAGGGTACTGTTATCCAAACCATGTCTGGTCCTTTCTTTTACGCCCCTGTTCCCATTGTGCCTCTCTTATATGATGAGGCTATGCTGTCCTCCGAAACATGCAGTCAATATGTTCCTCTTTGGACACGGAGGCGTGCGGAGCCATGATGCGGCTCGATCGTCCGGCAACCGGGTAGCGAGGCAATACGATATTGCCTTTGCGCTACCGGAGCAATATGCGGCGAACATGCATGGAACATTCCACAGCTGCACGGCAAGATGAGTGCCGTACCTCGATATACAAGTACCAGATACCCAGTATGATTGAAGTGACAACCCCCAGTATTTCAGCACTTCGGCCTCTCTACTGAGATGACACGAACAGCCTGCCCGACGTCATTGCCCAACGCGACGTTTCAAACGCAGCCGTCTTTTCCATCTCGCTATATTTCCGCGAGTGATGATCCCGGTTCCATCCCCGCAATTATCAAATCGCCAGCCCGCACTAGCACGCTCACGGCACACGTTTAATCTGGCCTCGCAATTAATTCTCCGCCGGCGGCTTAACTTGTAGATTGATGCGTCCATTATCTACTCACGGTGCGTCCATTATCTACTCACGGTGCAATCTAACAATGCCGGACTAGCGACTGTCTTTGATGAGCGACGGGTGATGGGCAGATGCGTTTGAGCAGTTTAGGGGCGGAGCGTGCGGTCCGGCGGCAAATTAGGGGATTTTGTGGGTTTTTTTTTGGAGTTGGAGATCAGGGATGTGGGAACCTATAAAGGCGGGATGTGATGATGGTGGGAAACGGGTTTGCAAGGTAGAGCCGTTTCCGTCGTACCTTTTCCCCTACGGTCATTCGCCATGCTCCTCTTCTCCAAGCTCGTCGTCGCGGCCTCGCTCGCCTCGACTTCGTTCGCGCAGACTCGGAAGGTGAAGTGGTTCGGCATCAACGAGTCGGGCGCCGAGTTCGGCGAGGGGAACTTCACGGGGGTGTACGGCAGGGAGTTCATCTGGTATGACTTGAACACGGTGGACCAATTCATCGCCCAGGGCGTAAACCTGTTCCGCTTGAACTTCCGTACGCATGACCCGGCATGCATTCTGCATCCTTGTTTCTCCGACACGTGAGTGGATGGATGGCTGATGTCGGTGATAGTCATGGAGCGCCTTACCCCCGACAAGCTCGACGCTCCCTTGGACAAATTCTACCTGGGCAACCTCACCGAGCAGGTGGATTACATCACGAAAAAGGGCGCGTATGCGATGATCCAGCCGCACAACTACGGGCGGTTCTACAAGGAGATCATCACCGACACGGCGGGCTTCAAGACGTGGTGGAAGAACGTCGCGGCGCAGTACAAAGACAACGACCTCGTTGTTTTCGACACGAACAACGAGTACCACGACATGGACCAGAAGCTCGTCTTCGACCTGAACCAGGCGTCCATCGACGGCATCCGCGAGGCGGGCGCGACGAAGCAGTACATCACGCCCGAGGGCAACTCGTGGACGGGAGCCTGGACGTGGGTCTCTTCCGGCAACGGCGCCAGCCTGATCAGCCTCGCGGACCCGCAGGACAAGCTCGTTTACCAGATGCACCAGTACCTCGACGTGGACGGATCCGGCACGCACGAGGAATGCGTGTCCGCCACCATCTTCAGCGAGCGGCTAAAGGCGGCCACCCAGTGGCTCAAGGACAACAAGAAGCAGGGTTTCCTCGGCGAATTCGCGGCTGGCACCAACGCTCAGTGCGTTGCGGCGCTTCAGGATGGGCTGAAGTTCCTTGGAGACAACGCCGATGTGTGGACTGGGGCTGCGTGGTGGGCGGCTGGGCCGTGGTGGGGGACGTACATGTACAGCATGGAGCCGACGACGGGACCGGCGTGGGTGAATGTGCTGCCGAAGATCAAGAGCTACTTTTTCGCATGAAAGTCGGGGAGAGAGGAGGAGGGGAACCGGAAGTAGGGGATGTTCCTGGAGGAGTTTTACCTTTGGACTGTATATATATCTATGAATAGAGACCGTGGTTCCATTCATCGTCCTCAATTTTTTTTTTCAATCCGGTTGGCTGGTCATCAGAGGTGTCCATGAAGTGTCAAGCTAGGATATTCGAAATGTTGAATAATGGAAAGAGAAACGTGGTCATGCGTCTATCAGCGGTACGGCGGGTAATGGCTTCTCCGGCAGCGGTTTACTCGGCAGCGGCTTGTTCGTTTGCACTTCGTCCGTATAATGCAGTGGACCTCCCTCGCCGCCGCCGTCGTCGTCCATGTCATCCCGGTAACTTCCTTCTCCCACACCATCTCTGTACCTTTCCTCCCTGTTCAACAGCATGTCTCCCTCGTCATTTTCACCCTGTCCTGGGCTATCCCGCCTCATGTTCGCCCACACGGTATCCATGCCATCCCATCTCGCCAGCTCGCGCTGCTCCTTCACCACGGTGAAGAGCTTGCTGGCCAAGTACAACGCGACAACGCCGCCCATGGTGCCGGCGACGATGGCAAGGATAGCCGCCCACGGCCAGTCGTGCACGATGATGCCCAGGTGGTTTTGCAACGAGCCCTTCTTGCCGTGCCGCGCCCATTCTTCCTGCAGATACACGATGTGGCCATCGGCGCGCACGACGTCCAAGCCAAAGAACCTCCTCAACCCGCCCCAGAACCCGAGGGTCTGCGGCGCGGCCGGAAATACATGGGTCCGCTTCACCAGCTCGACGCCGTCGATCGTGTACGCGTACCGCGTCTCTTCCGTCTCCGGGTTTTCCTCGAACAAACTGCCGCCGCCACCGCGCATGGTCCTCTCCCCCGGGTAGCTTTCCTCGTCGTCAACCTCCTCTCCCTCGATACGCATCCGCAGCATGTACTGCTCGGTGCTGTTCGCCTTCCACACCTCGTCGCCCGCCAGCTGATCCCATCCCCCGATGGCATCGAACGTGATTTCCCATTTCTCCTTCCCCGACGCCGGGTCCGTGGACAGGCGGTGCGATTCGAAGTCGAAGTCCAGATTGACCTGGCCGAAGTACCGATCCGCGTCAGGCCGGGAGGAGTTCAGGCAGGAACACGGCTTGTCTGCGCATATCTCGCGCGCGCATTCGATGGTGGCATCGAGGTCGGCGCGGGTGAAGTCCGGGGCGATTTGCGAGGCGGCGATGCGCTCCGGCGTCGGCACGGTGGTGAAGGCGGGGAAGACGGGTGCGTCGTTCAGGTAGAGGGTGCGGTTGTCGTGGGAGAGGGAGATGTTGAAGAACTGCGGTAGGTACGCGGTCGCATCAGTCACCGCAGCACACGCAAAAAGCCGGGCATGCGGAACGTACCAGGTCGTTCTTCGCGTCCGGCGTCTCCACCGTCGGACAATGCAGACACGGCAGCCTTGCGACGTAGAAGTGCGCGGGCAGGACGGCGGTGACGGCGCTGGCCAGTGGTTCCTGGCATTCCTTGCTGGCTGCTTGGTGGCGACCGGCGCAGTGAAGCGGGAGATGGTAGACGGATAACGAGACTGGCCACCGCATGTTTGTCGTTGAAGCGCGGTGGGTTGGCAGGTAGATGGCAGCTGGAGCGGAGGCTTGATAGGGCATGTGCATATTGTAATGAGATGATCCACCAACACTATTATTACCCGCCAGCTTCTTCCAACGTCGCCATGGAATCGTGAATCTACCGTGACCCACTGAACTTGGCCCTTCCCAACTCTGATCCAATCCTCGGTCCATCGCAGCCTTGGTCCGTCGCGCAATGTGCGGCTCAGGCGCAAACGGGCCCATCAACAGCAGCGCTTCCTCGCTCCAAGTAGACGTGAGTGCTACTCAAAGTGGGCCCAATGGCTGCATTCCGGATTCCGCTGACACTCGCAAATCGTCTACAGAGCGACGATCGCGATTCTGCCATCGGCGACAATCAGTCTTCGTATGTTGTTGTTTTTTCTTTTTTGGCCATGCACGCTGATCCGATGATAGGTATACCATGTCGGCCACCTCGAGCGTGTACAACTTCAGATACGAGAATGGAAGGCGATACCACGCATACTCGGACGGAAGTGAGTACAGCTGGCACGTTGGAGTGGCGACGACTGGCTGATTGCGGTGAAGAGTATCCGATACCGAACGATGAGGCATGCTCCCTCGAATTCCGACACCGGCCCAAGCTAATAGATGGTGCTCGCAGGTGGAAGCAGAACGGCTGAGTACGCGAAATCCCTCCATTTCCAACCTAGCCATGGACTCGGTACTGTCACATCGAAAACTTTGAACGGAATCCTGGTATACATGTCTAATCGAATACCTAGACCTCCAGCATCAGGCTTTCCGCCTGACCCTCGACGGAAAGCTATACTCTGCCCCGATCCCGGAAAACGTGCAGGATGTGCTAGACGTGGGCTGCGGTACCGGGATATGGTGAACAGATCAACTTACCATCACCGTCCAACCATCATCACTGACCACCCATCTCGTCATTTGCAGGGCCATTGAATTCGCAGACGAGCATCCGTCCGCCACGGTGATAGGAACCGATCTGAGGTCAACCGCCCTTCCGTCCGTGCATCGCTCTCGCCACTAACAACGCGCAGTCCCATCCAGCCAACATCGTCAGTCCTCCCCCCGCCAGCCCCACACAGCACCCATCTCAAGCGTCCCATCTACTCACCAGCCACCCCCCCCCACAGCGTCCCGCCAAACTGCTCCTTCCTCATCGACGACCTCGATCAAGACTGGATATTCCACAACCCATTCGACTTCATCCACTCCCGCGCCCTCGTAGCCGCCGTCAAAGACTGGGACCGCTTCTTCAACCAAGCCTACACGTACCTCCCCCACCCACCCCTCCACCCACAGAGCCCCCCAATTGACATGCCCGACAGAAACCTCAAGCCCGGTGGCTATCTCGAATGCCAAGAACCCGCCTTCCCCATCCGCTGCATGGACGCCACCCTCACGCCCGCCCAATCCCCCATCCTGCGATGGTCCCAGCTCTTCATCGATGCCGCGGCCCGCACCAGGCTCGACGCGACGGGCCCCCACAGCTTCGCCTCGAAGCTCCGCGCCGCAGGCTTCGTCGACATCCGCGTCAAGAACTTCAAGTGGCCCATCGGCAGGTGGGCGCGCGGCAAACACATGAAGCTGATCGGCTACTTCGTCAACGAGGACTTCAGAGACTGGCTGGCCGGCGGCGCCATGGGGCTCTTCACCAGGGTGCTGGGGTGGAGCAGGGAGGAGGTGGAGCTGTTCCTTGCCGACTGCAGGAGGGAGATGAGGGAGGAGAGGGGTAGGTATTTTTACGTCAATGTGTGAGTCTCTTCTCTTCTCTTCCCCTCCCCTCATCTCCCTCCTCTATCCGACAAGTCCAGCCCGCTGACCCGTCCCTTTCCTGCCAGATATATCTGGGTGGCTAGGAAACCCAAGGACGCGGAGCTTCCGGTCCCTGGGAAGGACTGTGAGAGGACCGAAGTCGATATCGAGGCTGATGATGATCACGCGGATTACGCGGACGCTGCGGCTCGAGACGAAAACGACGAGCCAGATACTGCTGCTGCTGCTGCTACTACTGCTACTACTGCTGCTACTACTACTACTGCTGCTGCTACAACTACTTCTACTGCTACAACTGCTACAACTGCTACTGCACCGCACTCCACCCCCTCACCAGGAGTCCTCCTCCACCCAACCGCCGACCTCTCCCTGCACCCGCCCGCACTTCCGCCACCGACCCACCCTTCCTCACCCCGGACCGAAAGTCGAGATGCGCCCTCCCTCGGATCGATGCAGTCCGGCAAGAATGCAGCCAATGCCGCGAAGGACATTGCCGACGAAAAGCAGACAGCAGGCCCGGGAGACGATGGTGCATGAGACGGAAGAATCCCCGGTTTTTCAATACAACAACAAGGTGGTGGGTGCATCGGACCGGTGCAATGTTACAGAACCGATGATGCTTGCTTGGTTTTTCTCGATACCCATATTGTACGGTACCATGCTTCCTCTACAATACCACCTATTTCCCACGTCCATGATTCCGCACGCACCGACTGATCCATATCGCCATGCATGCATGCCCGTGGAAGGAACCCTTTTGCCGAGCAGCGGAATACGGCGGTATCCGTATCGATGCTTCTTCCTACCTTGCATAGTTCCGAATCCCATCTTCGTTCCTGTTCTCCATCCTCACGCTCCGTCCGACCTTGGACATTACCCTCCCCCCTCTTCCCCCCCCCATCCATCCAGAACAACCTACAATGCACTCGCCACCTGCCCCGCCCCCTGACTCTCCACCCTCACCAAACTCAAGACACGCTCCCTCTCCGCATCCTCCTGCTCCTTATACTGCGTCACCAGGTCCAAAGTGCTCCGCCTCACACTCCCCAAACTCCTCCCGCCGACACCGCCATTCCCGTCATCACCCGTGGACACAACGCTCGGGCGCGCACTCCCGTCGGTGGCGGCACTGAGACAGCTCACGTGGCTCGCGTTACGCGAGTGGTGGAGCTTGGAATTGAAGCGGCCGGGGAAGGTGTGCGAGTGCATGGATGCGCGCTTACCGTCCAAGGAAGAAGGACTGGCGGCGGGAGCTGCGCCGAAGGCTGCGGGATCGAAGTCGAGATCGGAGCTTGGGCGCAGGTATTTCGGGAGGCAGTCTTCGTAGTATGCGGAAAGGGCACGTGCGTTGTCTCGTCCGTGGGGGGGGGATTCGGCAGCTCCGTCGACGGAGGGGGGAGGCATCGGGTTGTCGTTTTTCGGGTGCGAGCTGTTGTTGGGCGGCCGGAGCGTCGATTGAGAGCTTTCGTCCTCGACTTTTCCTTTTCCCTTTCCCTTTCCCTTTCCCTTTCCGTCATCGACGAGACCGGACTCGTCGCTCGACGTATGGTGCTTATGGCGGCTGCTGCTGCTGCTGCTGCCACCCTGTTCTCCGCTCCGCTCCTCGATGGCACCGCGCGCCCAGACATTGGGCAGCATCTCCAACTCCGGATACTCCAGCGTGCCACCCGTGGTGACCGAGTTCCGATGCCCATGCCCATGTTTCTGAAACTCGATGCTCTGGCTCCGGAAGATGCGGCCGTAGTTTTTGAGAAAGGTCTTGCCAAACGTCATCGAATGGCTCTTCGCCATGTGCGGGTGCCCGACCTTCTTCCTGTGCCTCTTCTGGCCCGGTGGAAGAGGGGGAGAGCCGGGACGTTCGATCGGGTCGACGCTTTCCTCTTTTCCGTCGCTTGGGTTGCCCAGGGCGAATTGGATCGCTGCTTCCAGGGCGAAGTCGCGCGTCTCGACCAGGTCAAGATGCCCGGCGGAGGCGGTGCGATTGGGGCGTGAGTGGGACGGATAGCGACCCCACGCACCCACCGTCTCGGTCGTTTCGGTCTGCCGATCAAAATGTCGCCGTACTTCGTCGCTGGAGCTGGCACGCTCGCCGAGCTCTGCAACGACAGCGGTACGTCTGCTCGAAAGCTCTTGAGGGTCTTCGGGCGCAACGGTGGCAGAAGACGAGGGCCCAGGAGGGGGTGCCGAGTATCGTTTCATCGAGTTTGCCTTGTCCGGAAAGCTGCTCGAGTCCAGGCTGCTCCGAGCCATCAACGTGCTCGCCCTCCGTTCTCGAACAGGGCTGCTGTCGACCGCGAGCTTCTTGTTCTGCGGTAGGAACATGGCTGCGCGCTCGTCCTGATGCCTCTTCAACGCCCGCTCCCACATCGGCAATGCATTCTTGTCTTTTCCGAGGGCTTCCTGTTCCACCTCGAGAGACGTGGACTTGGGGCGCTCTCGCTGTGTAGCTGCGTGCAGTGTTTCAAGGGAGCCGTCGACGGCTGGTTCGACTGTCGACTTCATCATCACTTCGCTCTGGCCGCGGATGCTGCTCCGCTTCGGATTCAAGAATCTCATGATGGAGGCAGAGGCGATGAGTCTCTTCTTCGGTGGCGACGGGCTAAATTCTTCGCGAAACTTCGACTTCTTCGTACTCTCGACACTGTTGTTGCGTGCCAGGCGTGGAAGCTCGTCAGACGACCTCTGATTGGTGACAATCAAATCAGGAACGTCGAGGAGACCGACGAAGCCGTGGCGCGTAGGCGGTCGTGGAGTGTCTTCGTCATCCGTGGGATAGGAATTCGACCGCCTCAACTCGGGGGGATCCACCGGCATGACATGGGTGCTCTGCTTGCTGGCCTCGAGCGGCATGGTGGCATGTGAGCCACCAAAGCTGTCAGGGGGGCTCTGCGGTCGGCTAGAGTAGATGGACGACTTGTCTTCCCGTACATCGCCGGGAACAACACGGCCCCATTTGCTAGGTACTCTGGAGCTAGCAAAGCCTGAGCTGGATGTGTGTCGCTCATGTCGTGAAAGCTGTCGCGGATGCATCCGGGAGACGCGGTTCAGGTCCGAGACAGAGCGATCACGGATCGCAGGCGGCGGGTTTGGAACATCTGGAGTGGTGGCTAGATTATCCCACGAGAGCAGAGAGCCCGAGCGCAGATGATGCGAGATGCGCATACTATACAGGTGGACTGATCGTCGAGTGTTTTCTCGATCATCTTCTCCCTGGTCATTGGGAGGGACTTCTTTGGTCGTAGGAGACGGCTTCTCCCGGACAGTACCATGCACTGAGGTAGATGGGCGGGGTGTGGTGGAACTGGGCTCCTGCACACGAATTTCCACGATAGTAGCTGGCGATTGAGCATCTCCGGATCGAGCAAGCAAGGGATGCGTAGGCGATACGGTGACTTGATTCTGTCCTTTGCGTTGTTCATCTTCCGACATTGCTCGCAGGCGTCGAGGTGCTTTGACGCGATCGGATGAGACCTGGTGTGATGGGATGGGGAATTGCGACAACCTCAAGCTTTCTGTCAAAGCAACGGACCACGGCACCCCCTCCTGATCGCCGTTCTCCAGACTCGGCAGTCGCAGTGGTGACAAAGGTGATGGCGCGGGAAGCTTCATCGATGTCGTGGAATGAGAGCGTCTCAGTCTACGCTCCTGTCCCACAGAGGCTTCGGCTCGAAGGTTGGGCGTACTGAACACTTGACTGAAACGATTCGACAAAGCATTCGTCTGAAGCTTGATTTGATAGGGTTCAATATCGGCGACGGGGTGAGAGTCACGACTTTTGGACGACGAGCCGGGTGTTGGTTTACTAGGTGAGTCAACCGAGTGCAAATGAGACATGCGGGATGTCTCGTCTCACCTTCCAGTAGATGGAGACCAGTTGATGCTATGGATGCTGGGTCGTTTCGGTGTTTTCTTGCCAATGTTCTTCGCAATGTCATCCATGACTTCGGCGTCTGGATCGTAGCCGCCCTCGTCCGGCTTCTTGCCACTCAACAGGTCCTTCCTCAGATCGTCTTTGGTGACCTTGAGCTGACGGCCTAGACCGTGATTCGACTGCTTGAGCACCGTATCGGCTGCAGCGTCCTGCATGCCGTTGCCAGGCTTGATGTTGGCACCCGAGGGCTTCTTCGACAGATCCTTCGAAAACTTGCGTCGGATCATCGAATGCATGCTCTTCATCTTGTGAAGCGAGTGCAAACTGTACACAGACGGCCTGATGAAGTGTGCACGGCTTGCTTTCGCCGGAGCAGCCACGCTCGGGCCATCCTCCGAGGCATCGTTGAAGATTTGGCGTAACTCGTGGAGTTCTTCCGTTCGAGCGCTGGTGAAGTGCGAGTTTTGAGAGGGCGTACGTTTCGGCAGGAGAGGAAGCTTTGCTGGAGTGGCAGCTTCGGCAACGCGATTGTTGGGGAGTTCTGGCGAGCTGGTACGGCTCTTTTCCTCGACCGTACAGCACAGCTTCGACGCCATCCTGACGATGGCGGGTCGAAGAGGTGAAGAAGCGTGCGAGGTTTGTTGTCGAGTGTGTGTGTGAGGATCTTACCAACCTGCCAAAACACGTGGAGAAGTTGCCAAAAGTCGACCGCCACCTACACGAACTTGCAAAAAGGAGTCGTCTTGCGCAGAAAGACGCAGGACCGATGACATAACCTTCCAACATAGAGCTTTCTCGTACGATTGTGTTGTCGTGTCATTGTCGGAAGGTGGTCGCACGGTCAGAGGTAGCAGTGTTATTCTGTTCCAAACGTACAGAGCAACGCAACATCGATGCAACTTCCTCGTGAACGAACACCTTGCTCGTTTCAACCCTGTCCCCGACAGAAGGATACAAGGAAACCAAGACCAGCCAACTCGCTGAAAGAGTTAGCAAGTAGCATGCACGCCTCGATACATTGGATACCCACCTACCCTCTTCCCATCCAATCTCAACACGCATCAACCATCCCCCCCATACAGCCCCTGATCCCTCACCCACTCCCCCACACCCTCCGTACACAACCTCACCACCAAATCCCACTCCCCCCTCGCCACCGCGCCCCTGATCCTCGAACTGCTAACCCCCTTCCCCCCCCTATCCTCACCCACCGCCAACTCAACCCTCTGCCCCCACTCCCTCCGAAACCCCTCCTCCTCCAACGCACCCTCCCCCAACCCCCGAACAAACGCCACCTGCTCCCCCACCGTCCCAAACGCCCTCGAACTCTCATCACCCTCATCGTACGGCCTCGCCGTCACCCTGAGCCCATGACCGGCGTCGAAGAACGGCGCGAGAGCCGCCAGCGGCGGCGTGTGCGAGGGATAATACTTCGGGTTGCAGAACCGGACCAAGGTATCGTAGCCGACGAGATGGACATGAGCCGGACCCGACGGATAAGCCGACGACGAATCGCCAGCGGCGATAGCGAACGACTTGTCCGCGTAGTACGGTTCGGTGATCAACCCGACGTCCACCGAGATATCCTCCACAGCCTGGTCCCCGGCTTCTCCCCCGGCTTCGTCGTCCCCCCCGCCGCTGGACGGGCTCTGGAGCAGGCGTGACAGGTCCTCTGCGAAGACGCTCATCATGGCCAATCTCTGGGCGAAACTCGCGGGGCTCGGCGCCTTGTCTGCGTTGCTCGTGCTGAATAGGAGGAGCAATCTTGCTTCTCCGTCCCCTCCCTTTCTACCTCTCCGCCAGCTCCTCAGCGCGCTCTGGGCTAGCCAGGCATGCGCGCGACTGGGTGGGTTGAAGGAAGAGTCGAGTATGTAGAGCGTCTTGACCTTTTCTCGCGGACGGGGATTCACGGTGCGCACGATGCGAAACTTTGATGACGACGACGTGAAGGATTGCAGGGCGTTGTCCAGGTCGGGAAGGAGGGCGCGGAGGGCGGATATTCGGGTGGGCATGTCGTCGGAGGGCATTGTCGTGCTTGTGGACTGAGAGGAAGTCGGAAGGGGAAACGCGGTGGTAGGGTTGGGATAGGGTCGAGTCAGTTGGAGGGGTACCGCTACCATAGCACGAGTCGTGTTCAAAGTCACTCCTTTCTGTACTCTGGAAATGGAAAAAGTCTTTCAGCACTCAACATCATCTGAAAGCCAGCTAGATACCTCGGATCTATACACAGGTGACCGGCCATCGAAGCTCGGTCCAAACCAAGTCCAAGGTATACCCTTATCGCCCATCCTGCCCAAAGAACGACCGCTAAACGCCATACGCTAATCAGCCATCAAAATACAAAACGACCGTCCAGTCCGTCCCATGTCCATCAAGTATAGAATCGCAGAATACAAAATCATGAAGTGAGAATACCAGTCCGACCATGTGGACTGCTCGTGAAAAGCCATCACCTTTACCTACTGTCCTGCGGCTGCCCCCCCGTCTTTCCCTTCCCAGCAACAGAATGCGCACTACTCTTCCTCTGCGTATTCGTCTTCAAAGAAGCAGAGCTCCTCTGCCCCCTAATCTTTACCGATCTAATGGACGGCGACGGCGAAGGTCGCGGGGAAGCGCGCGGTGTGACTCTGGGCGAATTCAACTGCTCGTACTTTCCTGCCAAATCCTTGACACGACTGGGTGTGCCTATTCCATTACTCGGCGACCCATTTGTTTCGACACCGTCGTTTGGGTTATCCCGTGGCAGAGACATGATGCTGCTGCGATCGACATCTGCGTTGACAACGCGTAATTTCGATTTGGGCACGGTGAACATGACTTGCACGACCCGCCGCTCCACAGCGGCTTCGACATCCCAGTCATCTTCGTCGGCAGGCGTAGAGGGCCGGTCACCGTGGGCGAAAGGTACGCCCAGCTCTCCAGGTGCTATGGGGGTATGAGGGTCCGGCAGCTGGTCGTCATCGGCAAGGTTGATGAGCAGGTTACCACGCTCCCTCCATTCGCGGCGTTGTTGTTCCTTTTCCGCGAGTGCGAGGTCTTCGGGTGCTCCCCAATTATCGCCGCTGTTACGCCTCCACCTGGGATCAAGTTCTTCCTCGAGCCAGTCCTGCTTGCCTCTCCGGCTCCGCCAAAAACTGGCGTCCGAAGCAGCTCGTCGCGGAGGAGCGGAAGCTGGGAACGATTTGCGGTGGTTTGCCGTAGGCGAATCTTCAACCGGGCTTGGGTCATCCTTGTAGGACTCAAATTGTAGGGCAGTGGTTGTCAAGCTTCTGGTCCGGTCGGAAGAGGCCGCAGATCGTGATAGAGCTCTCCGCATGCTGCCAAGCCAACCCCTTCTCCTTTCCCTACCAAGAGCCGCACGCGACAGGCCTTCCGTGGGTGAAGTTGCAGCAGTAACGGTTCCCGCCCTACTGATGCTACTCTCAGTCTCACGACCCGATTGACCGTTCGAGCCATCCGAAGTGGATGCTGTTGTCGGCCTTGCCCGCTCCGGATTGCCCCCAAGCAATGTTTCGCCTTCAGCCTGCAAAGCCATAAACGATGAGCGCGCCGTGGTGAAGGAGTCGGCATCCGCATTTGCCGTATTCGGCCGACCGGAGCTGCGAACGCTTGTCAAAGACCGCGTGCGTGGATCCGCTGGCGTTTGCCATCCGCTACCATCTCGATTGGTAGTATCCGTCGTTGGACTGACGTCTGGGGTCTTGAACGGGGTTGTACGCGAAGCGTTGTTCAGGACTGCAGCAGAACCCATCGAGGCGCTTTTCCCGAGACTGCCGTTCGTCGACCTGGACGACAGATCTGATCTTGCGCTTCGTTCGCTGAGGCTCGAACTCGTACGCTCTGAGGACTTTGTCGGTGAATTTCTTCCCTCTGCGCCGGGGCTGGGTTGGCGAGGTGGATGAAGAGCAGCCCTTAATCTGTAATTCGACGAAGCGTGTTTGGAATCCGAAGGGTCTTCTCGGACATGTGAGGTAGGTGCCGAGTGAAGGCTATTCCTCCGACCTTCGGCTGGTCGATGATCGGCGGTGAAAGGATCCAGGACAGGCACATTCGCAAAGATCGAAGTGCCCTGATTCGCAGGTCGCTCCGACATGTCCTGCCGACCATCCAAAGTAGTTTTGTCATTCGCAGCATCTTCCTCCTCCTCGTCAAGTTCGTCGATGGGATGGATGTTCCCGGAGCCCCTCACTCTTCGCTCGTCATAACGGGTCATGGGTTGATTTGGTCTTCCACCAAGACTTCGTCGTAACCCCCGAGTAGGGCTTGGTATTTCTACGAGTAAACCTGTCCGCTCAGCGTCGCGTGGATCCGACCGTATCCAATCTTGGTTCTGGTGTCCCGCGGTGGGGTAGAAACACGAGTCGTTTGAAGGATCGAAAGAGTTCTCCTGTGCTCTTCGGGCGCTCATTCCAGGCAGCATAGCTCCAAGGTTGAATCGGTGCGCCTCCATGGACATATCGCTCAGCTGCTTCTCCCGTGCATCACGCTGGCGCTTAAGCTTCCTGGTATACCAAATGTGGAACCCGATCAAGCCTATCAGAGCCGCCATGCCAATGCCGAGACCAGCACCCAGGCCTGCCTTCTGTGACAGCGTCGAGAGCAGTCCGTTCTTGGGTGGCTTAGCTGAAGTGGTGGACGGTGGTGAGTAACTCGAGATCCAGGAGTTTGAGGTGACATTGAGGAGAAATGTTTGCGAGTTCGTCTCCGGCGCTCTTCGCACGCGAGAGTTGGGTGTGGCGATGGAGTACCCGCCCATGACCATCATGACCCCACCTGGCAACATGGCTGCTCCATGCCCGTACAATCCGGAACCGGTCGGTAGTCCAGAGCCCGAAGTTGCCGGGACCTGCCACTGCCATGCGCCACTGCCACCATAGCCCTCGCCGACGTTGAGCACGGCCAGCTGCGGATCAGCGGGCGTGTTGACGTCCCCAATCCAACCTCCAAATACGACAATGTGCTGTCCATCGGGGGTGAGAACAGCAGTGTGCCCGGAGCGAGGTTCCACGGATGTGATCTCAGTTCGAACAGCGAGATCCGTTCGAGCTGTGTCTGGCTGGGTGACGGGGAGGAAGGTCCATGCTTGCTGGGGGAGGGAGAAGAGTGCAACCTGGGAGGTGTTGATGAAGGCAGCGCTGGTATGCCCTCCAATCAGAACAAAGTTCTGTTGCTGGATTTGGGCATTGTCGCTCCGGTTCGAGATGGTGGAGATCAAGCCTGTCAGGGAAAAGCCAGCCTCGGCGATCGGGGGTCCCCGTGTCGAAGATGCTCCCAGCTGGTAGTTGATGGGATTGGCGTTGACCTGAGAGGACTCCAGCGTCACCATGAGATTGGAGTAGTTTGCGGCGGACTGCCAAACGGTGCTGTTTGCGTCCGGGTATGGACACATGCCGCCGAAGAAGTAGGCATCGGTGCTCGTGGCATCGCCTTGAACCACATTCGAGAAGGCAGCGCCGGCGCTGAGGTAGTTTGGGCCTATTTCGGCGACGTGCTTGCCGTCTTGGGCGAATGTGGTTTCCTGCCGGCTCCAGCTGCTGTTCCCCTTCTCATCCGACACGCTGGGAGCGAAGTTCCACACCTGCCCCCCTCTGGCGCCCTGCGCGCAGTCCCCCGTGTACACGGTGATATCCCCACCGTCGTCGATCACGGCATCCAAGGGACGCGCTTGCTTTGAATCGAGAAAGGGCAGTGTGGGGTAGAGGGTCGTATACGGAAGGCGCGATGCGGAGATTCCGGAGGAGATGTTGATGGATCCGAGTTCGAACTGCGAAGAGTCGGCGGACGGTTGGAAGACGTAGACGAGAGAGGCGTTGCGAAGGACCCGGGTTGGGTTGTAAGGCATCTGGGCTTGGGCTCCCGCGCCCACGATGAGCACGGAGAGCCATAGGAGGGGTGAGTGCCAGGCTGCGGACAACCGTGGAGGAGCTGGCGTTGCCGTGTCTGTCCGCTTCATGTTGAGAGACGTGTTCGGTGCGCGGCAAGGACGTCTAGCCCGATCTCACGAAAGCCTTCTCTCCATTGAACAGGCACACACCGTCGAGGGACAGCACGGGAGAGAGGTCTGCGGACTGCGGATCTACAGTTCATGCACGGACGCGAGGTGGGAGGTGGGAAGTGGGAGGCGGGTCATCGGACGGGTCCGTACACAGGCCCAGCCACCGATTGCGCACTCGAAAGCCAGGGAACCCATGGGAAGAGGCCAATCATCTTGCCAGGCTGGGCGTTGGGGAAGTATACAGGAATGTGCAGGAATGGGTGGGCGTGGCGCCCAGCCGGAGAATGCCAGACAACAAACAAGCCGTCGCGCACAGCAACCGTCGGCATGGTGCACTGTTTCGGCATCGCGGCCGTGTCGACATGCGCAGCCAGTTCTGGATGTCGCGCGCATGTCTGAAGGCTGCCGCAAGGCTCTGCTGATGATTCGACGTGAAGTCTGCTGATGATTCGGCGTCAAGTCTGGTGAGATGAAAGCGGGAAGAGGGTGGTTGGGGTAGGTAGTGTTGTTGCACGGCACGCACCAAGCCCCACGGAGAGAAGTGCATCTTGGGTATAGCGAGAGCCCTTGGCGCGTGGGGCAGGTAATACAATCGTACTGATTATCTGCTTTGTCTATTCACGACGCATCTAGAAGCTAAACCTCATCCCGCCGTTGGCGCAGATGACACTGCCCGTGGTCCATCCAGCTTCCGGCAGACAGAGCATGCCGGTGACGCCGGCAATCTCATCACCATAGGCTGGCCTGCCGCCTGCGTTTACGAATTTTTCATAATGCTCGTCCGGGTCGATGCCCTTCCTCGGCGCCGCCAGAGGCGTGTTTTCAATGTGCGGCTTGTTCTGGGCCACAAAGGAGTCGTCGGTCGTGTTGTACATGTCGGTCATGACAGGACCCGGGTTGATGGCATTGACCGTGGCGCGTTCCGCAAGCTCGCGGGACCAGGTCCGGGTCATGGCCTCCAGCGCTGCCTTTGTTCCGCCGTAGATGGACTGCGACTTGTATCCGAGGGACGAGGATACGGAAGAGAGGTTGATGATGCGGCCCGAGCGGTCGGTAGGCAGGTATGGCAGGGCTGCCTTGATGAGCAGGAGCGGCCCCCGCACGTTGATGTTGTACTGCCTGGCGAACTCCTCCGCGTTGACATTCTCCACCAGGTCGTTACCTGCGACACCGGCATTGTTGATGATGATGTCGAGTTGGAATTTCCCCGTCTTGGGGTGGGTGAAGTGGTTCTTCGCGACCTCCACCACGTGTGCGGGCCCGTTCTCAGAGCCCATGCTGGCCTGCACGATGACGGTCTGGACGCCATGCTCGGACTGCAGCTCGGCGGAGAGTTCTTCGGTGACTTTGGTGGACGAATCGGACGTGTAGTTGAGGACGAGATTGCAGCCTTTGCTGGCGAGGTTACGGGCGATGGCGGCGCCGATGCCTGCTGTCGTTGGCCGATGATGCCGTTGCAGGCTGGGGATTCTGCGTACCTCTTGACGCTCCGGTCACGATTCCCACCCGTCCCTGGAGTGGGCGACCCTGAGAGCCCACGCCCAGGTTGGTGGAGGTTGTCCGCGTATACTCTGGTCTCGACATGGCAGAGGGTTGGAGAAATGGGTTTCACCCCTCCTTCATCACGGCGGGGTCGCATTTTAAGTGCGAGGAGGGGAGCTCCACCGTTGAGTTCTTCGGGCCAAGTGCGCCCGGCGAATCTTCCGTGGAAGATGTGGACGGGCACATGATGAAGCAAGCATGCAAGGATACGGGATCTCGAGCTGTCCGCGATGGTCACTCAGTCGAGATGCGGCGGACAGAACAGACGCAGTAGATATCGATCCCACGCCTGGTGAGACGGTCAATGGAAGTCCGCAGAAAAGACCGTAAAGCACCGACTGGCGCCATGCTAGGACCGACATCATTCTGCATTTCGGGAGCAGCAGAAATCGAGTCCCCGCGTAACCCTCCGAAGTCGGCGGAGGATTTCCTCAGGCTCGATCGCGCGACGGACAAGGCCTCGGAGACTACAATGGAGGCTTTGCTCGACGGAAGGCGTGAATGCCCGGATGCGTGAATACCTACATACCACCACGTATCGCAGCTAGCTAGCACATGTATCCAGTCCGTTGAGGGAAACTCGGACGCGAAGAGGGGCATCTCAAAACACCAGGGTCCAGGGCGGTGAGCGGTTCGGCCAATCAGCAGCGAGCCTCGTACCCCGCGTGCATACGCCAGCAAAAGATTCTGGCGGCCGAGCACACCACCGCCGGACAACAATAATAAGAGACTCGTCCCACCCCGCCGTCCGTCCTCTTCCCATCCCCTCCTCCTCCTCCTTCCCCTCCCTCTCCCTTCACCCTCCATCTTTCACCTTCCACCCACCTCCTCTTCCTCCATTTGTCTTGGATACCCCCACCTGGTTCCTTCACATACCCCCACCATGGTCCAGTCATCGGTGCTTGGTTTCCCCCGCATGGGTGCGAACCGTGAGCTGAAAAAGGCCAACGAGGCGTACTGGGCAGACAAGCTCTCCCGCGACGACCTCCTCAGCGAGGCCAAGCGTCTGCGTCTCGAGCACTGGAAGATCCAGAAGGATGCCGGCGTCGATGTCATCCCCAGCAACGACTTCGCCTTCTACGACCACCTGCTCGACCACATCCAGCTGTTCAATGTAAGACGGCCGTTTTGTCGTGTGTGGAGGAGAAGAAGTACAGAATCTGACCATCCAGGCTGTCCCCGAGCGCTACTCCAAGCACGGCCTGAACACGCTCGACGAGTACTTCGCCATGGGCCGTGGCCACCAAAAGGACGGCGTCGATGTTCCTAGCTTGGTAAGTCGGCCGAGGCGCGGCATTGTTGGCGCATGCCGCTGACCGCAGACGCAGGAAATGGTCAAGTGGTTCGACTCCAACTACCACTACGTCAAGCCTACCTTCCAGGATGGTCAGACCTTCAAGCTCGCCGCCAACCCCAAGCCCGTCGTCGAGTTCACCGAGGCCAAGGAGGCTGGCATCATCACCCGCCCCGTCCTCGTCGGCCCCGTTTCCTTCCTTGCTCTCGGCAAGGCTGATCGTGACCAATCCGTCGACCCCATCTCCCTCCTCGACAAGCTGCTTCCCGTCTACGTCGAGCTGCTCGAGAAGCTCAAGGCGGCCGGTGCCGAGACCGTGCAGATCGACGAGCCCGTTCTCGTCTACGACCTTCCCCAGAAGGTCAAGGATGCATTCAAGCCTGCCTACGAGAAGCTCGCCGGCGCCAACCTGCCCAAACTTGTCCTCGCCACCTACTTCGGCGACGTTGTTCACAACTTCGATGTCTTCCCCGCCATCAAGAATGTGTACGGTATTCACGTCGACCTGGTGAGGAACCCCGAGCAACTCGACGCCGTCATTGGCCAGCTCGGCTCCAGCCAGGTCCTCTCCGCCGGTGTCGTCGATGGACGCAACATCTGGAAGACCAACTTCAAGCGCGCCATTGAGACGGTCGAGACTGCCATCCAGAAGCTCGGCAAGGACCGTGTCATTGTCGCCACATCCAGCTCCCTTCTTCACACCCCTCACTCTCTCGACAGCGAGAAGAAGCTGCCCGAGGAGGTCAAGGACTGGTTCTCCTTCGCCGTCCAGAAGACTTCCGAGGTCGTTGTCATCGCCAAGGCCGTCACCGAAGGCCCTGCCGCTGTTCGTGAAGCCCTCGAGGCCAACGCAAAGTCGCAGCAGGCACGTGCCTCGTCCGAGCGCACCAACAACAAGGCCGTCCAGGACCGCCAATCCAAGGTTACCGCTGAGATGCACGAGCGCAAGTCTGCTTTCCCCGAGCGATACGCTCAGCAGAAGAAGCACCTTAACCTGCCTCTCTTCCCCACCACCACCATCGGTTCTTTCCCTCAGACCAAGGAGATCCGTGTCCAGCGCAACAAGTTCACCAAGGGCGACATCACTGCTCAGGAATACGAAAAGTTCATCGAGAAGGAGATTGACGAGACCATCAAGATCCAGGATGAGCTTGAGCTTGATGTCTACGTCCACGGTGAGCCCGAGCGCAACGACATGGTGCAATACTTTGGTGAGAGGCTGGACGGCTACGTCTTCACCACCAACGGTTGGGTCCAGTCTTATGGCTCCCGTTGCGTACGTCCCCCGATTGTCGTCGGTGACATCTCTCGCCCTGCCCCCATGTCCGTCAAGGAGTCCAAGTACGCTGCTTCGGTCTCCAAGAAACCCATGAAGGGTATGCTTACTGGTCCCATCACCTGCCTTCGATGGTCCTTCCCGCGTGACGATGTTCACCAGTCGGTCCAAGCCCAGCAGCTTGCCCTCGCTCTCCGTGACGAGGTGATTGACCTAGAGGCTGCCGGCATCTTTGTCATCCAGGTCGACGAGCCTGCCCTTCGTGAGGGTCTTCCCCTCCGCAAGGGAACCGAGCGCGAGAAGTATCTCAAGTGGGCTGTCGAATCCTTCAAGCTTTCGTGCGCCGGTGTCCAGGACTCCACCCAGATCCATTCTCACTTCTGCTACTCCGAATTCCAAGACTTCTTCCACGCCATTGCCGCTCTCGATGCCGATGTTCTCTCCATCGAGAACAGCAAGAGTGACGCCAAGCTCCTCAAGGTCTTCGAGGACAAGGCCTACCCCCGCCACATTGGTCCCGGCGTCTACGACATTCACTCTCCCCGTGTTCCCTCCGAGCAGGAGATCAAGGACCGCATCGCCGAGATGCTGGTATACCTCAAGCCCGAGCAGCTCTGGGTCAACCCTGACTGCGGTCTCAAGACACGCCAGTGGAAGGAGACCAAGGCCGCGCTCGTCAACCTTGTCAACGCCGCCAAGTTCTACCGCCAGAAGTACGCTTCGTAAGAAGCTCACCCACTATTTTTGGCAACCCCACCACCTGCTTTTCATCAAAGCTTGTGGCTTAGCAGCATATCAACCGCTGCATTGTAATGTGTGTAACGTATTATGATACCATTGAAAAGTTCAACCTGCATTATTGGTCATTTGGGCGGGTTCGGGAGAGGTTAGGGGGGTCGCAAGCGATCTCAACATCGGCGTTCATATCAGTCGATGGGTATGAGCGACGTCTTTGTGGTTTAATTTCGGTGGCGCATTCAGGGGACCGTGATTGAGGTTTCGGTCAATGGGGTACGGCGTCTAAAATGGCATAGTAGGTTCGGAGAGATGACTTCAACAACAGTGCATATGCATCTTAGAGCAAGATCTCCGTACGGACAGTTGAGGTGGGTGGGCAGACAAAATGCTGGCGGCCCGCGTCGCCAGCACGCTTGGTAGTAAATGAAGTTCAACACCTTCGCAACTTATCTGCCCAGTTCGTGATCCTGCTATTGACCCGGTCTTTTATTCGATGCTGCTGCTGTCGGGACGTCATGCGAATCTTTCATCGCTGAGAGTGACTTTTATCATGGTATATATTCACGATCCCCTCCCATACAGAGACTCTCCGTCAGCTCCACTCCATTCACAAACCGAGAATCCAACGCAACTCCAGCCCCCTACTTCCTTCGCTTCTTCACATGAAGCCGCCTTTTTTTTCCGGAGAGATTACAACACAGTGACCAGCCTTGTCGTGATTCTGCAAGACGTATCTGTCAAATTGCCAAACACGTGCGTCGAACAAGCCATTTCCCTCGCGAGTCACAAAGTACTCGAGGATGAATCGAGATGGATGTGATACCGTCACATCCGTCACCATTGCACCTGCGTAAGACGAGGCGGGACTAAGCTGTGAGTAAGGGCCTGGATAGGCCAGAGTCGGCGACCGATTCTGGATGTGAAGTGGATAGATATAGGCTACCCCTTTTAGATCCATCCGTGCAATGGAGAGAACAGAATCCCACACAAAGGCGATCAGCGGGCCTTTGGATTGATTCAACGTCGTGTCATTCGCGGTACCTCCGGAGACATGTTTTGCGGCCTTCCAGCGTCGGTCGGTCAGCAGCGGGCTTCATCATGACTTCGAGGTTGGTCTTGAACACCAAACGACCACCCATGCTTCCTTTCTCCTGCCGCAGCGTTCTGTCGAGCGACTCCAGCGTACGGAGCGACGGAAGCTATGACTCGACGACCGCGTCTTCCTCGTCGTCGTCGTGCTATGGACACGAGTCGCCTACCTTCCACTGCACGGGGAGTACCTCCTCAGCGACTTCGTACCGCATCGAACTCGACGATCCCGCAGCAGCGCTCGCTTCATCGACCGACGGAAGGGACACTCGTTCACTTCGACCCGACGCGGACGGTTACACGAATCCGAACCGCGATTCGGAAACTGGGTGCGATGAAACATGCCGTGAGGGGCGAAGGAGACGCAGTCCATGGAGAAGAAGAGCTCCCTCGTGGTCGAAGCCACGGAGGACCCGTAAGGAGTCATCGAGTCCAGACGACCGATTCATCCTCTCAAGAAGCACGTCCACGTCCATCGTTTCCGACCTCGAGAAGGCGCCGAGGTGTCGAATCGAGGCATCCGAGCGAGGACGGCGTCGGCCGGAACTTGTCACTTGCACGTTCGAACTCGGCGGGAGGACACATACACGCCAGATCGAGTACGCCGTGGTCCGGAAATGGGGGGCGTTTGCCGAGCTGCTGGGCGTCCTGGAAGAGGACTTGGGCGCGCCGTGCATACAGCTTTGGGACGTCAGGGAGGAAATGGATGTCGTGGCTGGGGATTGGGAAGCCCGGGTTCGACCTGGTTGGGAAATCATTGTCGTCTGTGGGGAATCCTTCGAGGAGGCGGCGGATAGTGGGATGGAGTCGGGGAGTGAGGATGAAGCGTATCGGGATGGCGCGAGGGGGTTCGAAAGGGAAATGTGGTGGTTCTCGAGGTGGAGGCGAAAGGTTGAGGGAAGGAGAGAAGGGGTTGTTGAGTGCGATGGAGGGTGGATCGTTGGTGCTGTGGGGATGACGGGGATCTTTGCAGCATTCTTTATCGTCGTTTGTTTCTTCGAGTAGAGGTCAGCCGGGTTATGGGGTAGAGTAGCGCTTTGACGACCTCGTGACCGATGGCTCGCTTATTGGGTATTCGTAAAGTGAACAGTTGAATCGTTCACATGTTCATTGCATCCAACAACCTTCTCGCCAATTGTTGCATGTCCGCGGCAATCATCTCAAGTCTGGTATATTTGAAATAACTATGTATTTGGGTACACGCCACTGTGGGTATGAGAGCCGACAATAGTTGTGAGTGTGGGTTAGAAACATGTAACTGAAGAACCACTAGTAAACTATCTAGGAGGGGCCACTAGGATTCATTAATATGCATGCACAAAGGTGTTCTACACAAGTGCCAGTCCGCCTCCAACTCAATCTGGCATGATGATGTACTACAGCACCCTTCTTTTCGTTACCCATTCTCTACATAACTCGGAAGCTACTTTATCGAGAGTACCCATAGATATTCGCCAAGTAAGTTGTGATAAGCCAAAACCAAAGCCAAATGGCTCTAGATAGCGACATGTATGACGTCGCACATCAGCGGGAGTGTTACTCGAACGGGACTCTGGATGCGGGGAAAGAACAAAGTACTTACCATGTATGCTTTCTATCAAGGCTCTCCCTTGCTGTCTCCAAACAGCGACCATCTTCAATCCTCTCAGATCCATATCGATGACTGCAAAATCGACGGCAATGCACTTCTTTTCCGAAAAGATACCAGGCTATGCGCTTGCCTCAACGTTTGTCGCTCTCGGCGGTATACTCAATGGGTATGTTTTGAAAGCAGCTGTACTTTCGTGAGATACATTCCGTCCCTTGCCTTTTGAATCTAGTCTCAAAGCCTGTCAGGTTGAGTAGGTATCCCATGAGAAAGCTGCCTTTTTTTTTCTTTCCATCACGCGAAGCGACTCTACCAGTGCCGATGATGCTTTTCCCTATCTTGTCCAACGACACGCTGAAACCCACCGCTGATACGGTAACAGATTCGATACAGGCTCTGTTGGTGCTGTTACGGAGATGCCCGCGTATATTGAGACCTTTGGCCACCTGTCGCCTACCATGCGTGGCTTTACCGTGTCTCTGATCATGCTATGTGGCGCTATTCCGGCGACGGTTGCTGGACACCTCGCAGACCGTTTTGGGCGACTGCGCATCATGATTGCCGGAGCGATCCTGTGCACCATTGGCTGCGTACTTGAATGTGCTGCGTTCCATCTATGGCTCTTCCTTCTCGGACGTGCGTTGATGGGAATCGGGCAAGGCTTCGCCCTCACCAATGTGGGTGTCTACATCTGTGAAACCGCGCCGAGTCGAAGCCGTGGCAGGTTTGTGTCGCTGCCGCAGTTTGGTGCTGCGATGGGAGTATGCGTAGGGTACTTCTCATGCTACGGGAGTATCCACATTGGCGGCGGTATGTCATGGCGTCTACCCTACATACTGCAGGCTGCGCTCTCTACCCTTTGGGCGGCTGGCTCGTTCTTCTTACCCGAAAGTCCACGCTGGCTGATTCTGCACGGAAGAAGACGTCAAGCGATGGAAGAGCTTGAGAATCTGAATTTCGAAAAAGCCGAGGCGGAGAAAGACGTACTGCGGCCAATCGAAAACCCAGCTTCTGAGGTTGGTGTGCTGCAAGGCTTGCACTTGATTTTCACGAGGCAATACCGATTGCAAACATGCCTCGCGGTGTTTACTCTCTCCTTTATCCAGCTGAGTGGCATAGACGGGGTACTCTACGTATGCCATGCGAACCAGAAAATGAAGATGTGGTTTAGGTACATCTGCTAACACCGCCTCACAGTATGCTCCAACAATTTTCGCTCAAGCGGGAATACCGTCCCAAATGGCATCCTTCCTCGCATCCGGCGTTTCTGCCATCCTCATGCTCGCCTTCAGCATCCTCGCCACGCTGCTGGCGGATAAATGGGGCCGTCGCACTTCTGCCATCTGTGGCGGTATCATCCTCTCAGGAAGCATGCTCCTAATCGGCTCTCTTTACGCTGCCGATGCCGTGCATCCGTACGGTGCGGCACGCTGGGTCGTCATCGTGTCGGTATTCGTCTTCGCAATCGGATACGTCTCCACATGGGCTGTTTTCGGAAAGATCTATGCATCCGAAATCCAGCCTGCAAAGACTCGTGCGACGACAAACTCGATGGCAACGGGTGGTAGCTTCGTACGTACATTTTCCTCACTTACTCATGACGACCTTACCTCCCCACGCGTCACCCTCGCGAATTCGGTACTGATTCATTGGACGGATAGATTGCGAATTGGCTCGTTGCTTTTGCAACTCCAATCTTCCTCGCGAGGTCTGCTCATGGCGCGTATTTCCTCTTCGGCGCCATCGCACTGTTGACACTGGTAGTGTTCGCTACCTGCATGCGAGAGACGCGAGGTCAATCGCTTGAAGATATACAGGTCTCGTTCGCGCGGCCATCGGCGCGGCCATCGATAAGGGGGTGAATACTGAGGAGGACGAGTGGGAAACTCTCGCAAGTTTTGGGGTCCTGAGGTCTTGCTTACTTCAATGAGTCCTCGTTACGCACCAAGCGCTTTCTTATTCGTACTGATGGCGATGCAGATCTGTATGTGGATTCCATGTTTGCATCCACACGAATTATAGAAAGTGTTTTGGACGAAACGTAAAAATCCACTATGCAAATGCAACTGAATGGTTCTATCAAAAGTCCAGTTTTTCTTTTTGAATCCGTCTGCATCGTGTTTGTTCGGCAAGACTGCATTTCAAATCACCAAGCAGGACCATTGGGCGCTTGATTGATGACATCAGTGAAGGGAATCACTTTCATTGAAACACGTATCATATGTATATGTGTAAGACTCCAAATACTGGTCCTCGCTGCATTGTGTGCCCATCTGATCGTTTCTCTTTTCGTAAGTTCAGTTTCCAATCGCGACGAATGCAAAAGCTGACCATCACAGCCTCGTTGGCATTGTCCACAAGACGTGGATTACACCGGTCAAGAAAAGCGACAACTTTATACGCACACCCACACAGATACGTGATGAACATGGATGAACATGACCCATAAGCAGCGCCCCGGACCCACCCACCAAGCCCAAGCCCAAGCGCCAACCACGACCAAAAAGGTCTGCCTCGACAAAAAACAAAAAAAGAAAAGAAAGAACAGAGAAACAGACCCCTCATGATGCAAAACCAGCCAAACAGGAACCCAAACGCCATCCGGTCTGAGCGAGTTGTACCCGCCATCCATGCCTGTCGTCAATCCCGCCATACCTGCATACACGCCGTTCATACGCCGTTCATACAAGTCACGACGACCCCTGGTCCATCTTCTCTTGTATCAAATCGACCTGTTTGACGGGATGCAACAGCATAGCAGGTAGGCACATCCTGCCCTCACCGGCGAGTTCCTCTTCCTCTCCCCCGTCGTTGTCGACCTTGTATCCCAGCCACCGCTTCCACAGGTTAGGCGCGAAGCCAGCATGGTAATACCAAGTCGTGCCCAGGAAGTTATGCTGTCGGTCGTCGGAGAAGACGGAGAGTCTGGCACCGCCGCTCGCGCCGTTGCGGCCGTTGTTGAAGATGGCGGCGAGGTACTGGACGGGCCATTTCCGATCGATGTAGACCGGGTGGGGCGCGTATACGGCCTTCAGACCGTGGTGGAGGGCGCAGGTTGCGGGCCACATTTCGGAGAACATGGTGTGCCTGTGGAGCGATTGCTCGCGGTGCATCGTTTCGAGGAGCCGGCGGGAGAGGCGGCCTGAGGTGTTGATTGCGGTGCGGCGGGGCGGGGGACCGCGGGTTTTGTTGTAGCCGGTGACGTCTTCGGCGAGGATCCAGTTTGTGTGGTCGGGGTCAAAGAGGGGGTTCAGGACGATGAGGTCGGCGGCTTCGCCGACACCCCAGACGTGCTTGTCTTCGAGCATGGTGGTCTTGGGCTCGACGTCTGGGTCGATTTCGATGTCGGGGTAGTCGTCTGGGAGGACCGGGCCCCAGATGGGCTTCTCGGGCTTTTGAGTTTCGGGTTCGGGCATGCGTGGGTTGGGTGGAAGATGCGACGACCAGGCGTTGGCTTTGCTGTTGGTACCATGCTCAGTCTGCACGCGAACCATGTGGGTGAAGTCTTCCCACGAGCCGTGGACGTGGGGAACGTAAAAGCGTGAGTTGCGTTCCCACAGACCCTTCCGCGGCTGCTTGTCGGCCCATTCGCCAATCTGCTTGAAGAGATGGTAGTAATGCCCGGTGTATCGGACGTCCATCTCCCAATGCCAGAAGAAGTCGAACTCGGGATGCTGGTGGGCAAAGTAGGTGACAGGCATGTACGCCGAGCGGTAGGCGCCGTGCACAGGCAGGTTGCGGTACATGGAATCCTCCAAGCCCCCGTAAATGAGACCCATCTGGCGTTCAGACCATAGTGTGCCCATGCCAGCGAATTCGGCAGGCAGCGCCTTATCCAGCACCTCTTGGTAGACTTTCTCGTCTGCCCAGATCTGCCTGTTGTCGTCTTTGACGTGAATCAGGAAATGCACCTGATACTCTGCGCCTGATGCGAGGCTCAACTCGGAGATCAAGGCTCGCAAATACATGATGTCTTCGTCGTCATACTCGTAGTCCCACCATGTCCTGATCAGAACTGCTGTCCGTGGTAGAAGGGTGCTGTGCTCCGACTTGGGCTGCTCGCGGACAGTGCCGTTGGTGTAGCGCTTCTCCGCTTTCTCGCTTTCAGGTGCTTCGGCGGATGGGGCCTTTGTGGACATGGTTTGGAAAAGGTTGTCGCGTGCTTGGGAGAGCGGCTTGAAGCGACCGGCATTCTTCTCCAGACAGCGGTCGAGAGCCTCGCCCCATCTGACCTGGCGGTAGTCGATCTCGCCGGTCTTCTCCCAGACAGCTTCGATGCCCTCACGATCGCCTTCCATGGCCGCGCCGTTGCCCCCACGCCTCCTGGAGTATCCCATCCCGTAGGGACCAAGGCGACCGAAGCGCTCAAAGCAGACGTCGTTCCGCAGGCCGAACAGCTCGTAGGACCCCATGATATGTCCCGGTGCCCCTTCCGTTACACCCTGATACGCCCGCAACGAAGGCAGCGTGACTGTGTCGTTCGCATCCAAATAGCACGTCTCCACCGGGCCGTATTTGCCGACGTAGCTCGCGCTCTGGTAATCGGGATACGGGTTGAACGGCACCGAGTCGGGCAGCTTCGCACCCTCGGCCCTCTTCTCCTTTGGCGCCTCCTTCTTCATCTCGTCCACGGGCATCTCCGGATCGATATCCTCCTTGGTCGGGTACTCGGGCTTGTTCTCCTCCCGGCTCTTCAGTGTCCGTATGCCGCCGTGATAGCGTTTTAGAAACGGAAAGCTCTCCCACACGGCTGGCGGCGGCGGCGATGCGTGCAGGCCCAGCTCCGCATACCGTATCGAGGCCCAGCTCCGACTCAGCAGGAAGTACACGAACAGCACCAGCACGCTCCCTATGGCCAGGCCGAACCATCGCGTAAATCTCCGCCAGTCGCGGTAGCTGTATGCGCGCACACGCGACTTGGAGGCAGCGCGCTTGTGCAGAATCGGCGTTTCCTGTGCGCCGGACGAGACTCGCGAAGAGTAGGGCGACGAGGAGTCGGAGGAGGGATAGCTGCTGCTATCGTCGCTCTCGTAGGGTTTCTCGTTGTCGGCGTCCTCGACATCGTAGACGGGGACTTGGTTGTAGGAATGCAGCTTCCGCTTGGCCACCTGCAGAGGGCGAAAGCCCAGCATTGCTTCGTTCGTTTCGGTCGTCCAGAGGAGAATGCGGAATGGAAATGCAAATGCAAATGCAGATGAATGCACTCGGCGAGAGGAGCGCGGAGGGCTGCAATGACGTCGGGACGCTCTTGACTGCGCGAGAAACGAACAGTCGGGGTGTGAAGAGTTCACCTGTGTAGGCGCAATGGATTCCACGTGGGCACTATTATTTTACTTGCGTAGAGGTAACATGGATAGTATGTTTGGGAATAACCGATTCCACCGTGAAGCTGCAAAGTTACGACAAGTTGTTCGGCTTGGCAAGCCACAAACATTGCCGCTGTTAGTCGCGTTTCCCCGGCACCGACATGTCCTCATTCGAAGCTTGGCCCGAGCACACCTTGCGCCCATCACTCAGAAACCGGCATATCCCCTTCGATCTTGACGCCCGAGGTTTGCACTGTCCGACTTACCTGACGTTGGCGTTGAACTCACCGCGCCGGCGTACAGGAGGAGTCAAAGTCTCGCAGTGTACCACTGCGCACTCTTTGCATCCTCAAATTCCCCCTCCACCCCATTCAACCCAAACCCAGCAACCTGATCATGGACCTGCTGTAGCCCATCCTCCAAGTACCCCACCTCTCCCTCCATCCCCTTCTCTTTCAATCCCCTGATAAGCGCAAACCCACCCCTCAAATGCTTCAACAACCACACAAACCTGCCCATCAAGAACTCCACATTCATGAATACCACACTGCAAAATACAGCAAGCCACCTCCTGTGCAACGCCTCATGCCTATCCCCATCGCCCTCCCCAACCACCGAGAGTCGTTGGTTCAAACACCGAACCGCAATATTATACTGTCGCAGCGCAAAAGCCTGAGGTGAAGCTTGCTCGGCCAAAGAAGAGAGATCAGACGGCCAGGGAATGAGGTGTGAAGGTCCGTAGTGCGTAAGGCTCAGAGCACTGATGGCGAGTCCCGCGTGGTAGATGCTGGGTTCGTGGTGCGCCGTGCGCAGGACCAGAGGTTCCCATCGCGGGTCGGAATAAAGGAGGGAAAACTCGGATGCGCAGGTCTGGTGGAAGTATGTGTATAGGCGCGATTCAAAGGGCGTGGCTTTGCTCATATGAGACGGGAGGGTTGTGAGCTGTGCACTAATCGACGGGGAATCCAAGGCGAAGTCACATGTCCAGCCGGAAGATTTGCATTGAGAGCAGCATGGCCTGCCTTCGTCGCATTTCTTTCTTCGTTTTCTGCCATGCCGTGTCAGCAGGGAGCCGTCGTCTGATTGGGTGGCGCGTAAAATACGTACTTGCAGGTCTGACACCCGCTCTTGACTTTGTTCATCCCGCGAGCTCCTGGCCTTGATTTCCGCATGATTTCAGCTTCTCACATATACACGTAGATATCCGTGGTCGAAGATGGGCTGCGAAGAAGAGGATCAATGGTCGAATATCTTGGTGCGCTAGCGTTGCTAACTTACGCTCCGGCCAATCATCGGTTGCGAGGAGGATTGGGACCCCTACATTCTTCGACAATACAGGACGACCTCGCATACCATCTGACATGCTACAACGATACATGAAGACTGAAACATCAAGTCCCATTGGAGCGAGCGTAAGTTGCGCCTCCTGCGGAACCATCTGACGCAGTTGCCATGTTGTACTGTCCGTGTGTGCCATAGAGATGGAAGGCTCTATGGACATGTATAAATTCGCCGGCTCTGTTCTTCATTTTTGCAACAACAAAAACAACAAGCCGGCAATCAATATTGAGATAAATCTCCGATCACCATGTCTACCACTCCATTCAAGATCCACGTCTCCGACGACAAACTCAACCGCCTACAGCAAAAGCTCGCCCTGACCGATTACCCCGTCAATGTCCTTCCCGCCACCGATGATTCTTGGGAGAAAGGCGTTCCTGTTTCCGATATCAGGAGACTCGTCGACTATTGGCAGTCTGGGTTCGACTGGCGAAAAGTGGAAGATGGATTGAACAGCATCCCGCAGTTCCTCACTCCGGTTGAAGTTGATGGCTTCGGGACTTACAAGATTCATCATGTGCATAAGAGAAGTGAGCGGCCTGACGCAATTCCGTTGTTGTTCTTGCATGGATGGCCGGGGAGCTTTCTCGAGGTTTCAAAGATGCTGGATGGGTTGGTGACGGGTGAGGCGGGCGGACCAACTTTTCATGTTGTTGCGCCGAGTCTGATTGATTTCGGGTTCTCGGATGCTTCGGGGAAGGTACGTGAAGATATCGGCTGTCACTGAGTCGTGTCTGACTGGCGGTTTGAAGGCAAGATTTGGTTTCGAGCAGCACGCCGAAGCCTATGATAAGCTCATGCAAGCACTCGGCCATAACGCGTACGGTCGGTTGCCCACTTCCTTCTCGTATTCTTCCAACTTAACTGCATTTTCCTGACAAATCCGCAGTCGTTCAGGGTGGCGACATTGGATCCATAGTCTCCCGCTATATCGCAAAAGCCTACGGCCCATCACGCTGCAAGGCCCATCACACCAGCACACCCGTTCCCGCCCAGCCTGACGAGAAAACACACCTAGAACTCTACGCCAAATCCCAATTCACACCCCTCACCGACGCCGAAAAAGCCGGCCTTGCCCGCGCACAACGCTTCCAAGCCGACGGCTCCGGCTACTTCAAGCAACAAACGACACGCCCGCTAACTACCGGTTACTTTCTCCGCGACAGCCCTGTCGGCCTTCTTTCCTGGATTTACGAGAAAATGCATGACTGGACCGACGCGTATCCATGGACCGACGACGAGATTTTGACCTGGGTCAGCATATACTATTTCTCGACTGCGGGGCCTGACGCAAGCAGCAACGTGTACTATGAAATGGAGCACACCGATCCGCCTCCTTTTGTAGCCCAAGGGTCGTATATCAATGTGCCTTTGGGACTATCCAGGTTTGAGAATGATCTGATGCTGCTCCCCAGGCTGTGGTGTCAGACCATGGGGCCGGTTGTTTTTGAAAACGAAGGTGTACATGGGAGGGGAGGACATTTTGCGGCGTGGGAGAATCCCGAGGCGATCCTAGGCGATTTGAGAGCTATGTTTGTTGGTGGGAGGGTGGATCTTACCTAGTGGGGAAAGAGGTCTGGTCCGATCATACATGACTAATATCGTTGTAGGTAACGTGTTCCACCAGTAAGTGGGCCACACCAGTAAGTGGGCCACCCCACCACGAAAATCCACCATTACTGAACGATTGCTCAACACTACAACAATATATTGTGATATAGATAAAACTAATAGATTTGTGCTATCTAGTAGTATACTGAGTCCTTTTATGTCCTTGAACGTGACAGTTACTGCAGGTTGGTGGTGCCCGACGCTGTCCTGGTTGATTAATCTGATCACCCTCCTTGACTACCCTATTAGCCTCTACAGCTAGCCTCTGACCTTCCTGAGCCTGTAGAGCGCCTCTACGGGCAATGTACTATTAGCGCTGCGTACGCTTATACTCTTAACGCTATACAGCTACTTAAAGCTTTATATTCTCCTCTGTAAGGATAGTAGCTGAGTGTATAGTAAGTTAGTACCCTTTAACAAGCTGGCGGATAGCTTAGTTAGTAGGGCTCTAAGACTAATAACGAAGTAAGTCCTAGATATATCAAGCCTACTACTAAAGCTAGTCTATTATATATGGTATTTTAGCTATCTACTATCCTTCTACTACGCTGGTTGTTAGTAGTGGTGATGGCGTTTGGACGATAGTCAGTAATGAGAGTACCCATTCTAGGTTAAATAGGATAAGCCCTGTCGCCTAAAAGCTAGCCTAGATATTCTCTAGCTTTAGAGCTTGTAGCCTGACTAATTTATAGATAGATAGGAAGTCTACTTTATTAATATAGAAGACTCTTTAGCACGTGAGCCGCTAGACCTCTTAACTATACACGTACTTCAGAGGCGAGAAGTAGCCTACATCTAGCAGCTATAGTAGGTATAAAGTATAAGGCGGTATACAGAGGGTAATAATACAGTTCTCTATATAGTACTAATCAAATTCGGGCGTAGCATGGCTACTATGGCTGTTAAGGATAAGTAACCTATAAGTCCCTACTATACGCGCTTTAGTATAGCTGTCAAAGTGCTTTAACCAGGCAAAGCCTAGTAGATTAGTCGTCCAGCCATTGTCACTAATAGTGACTATCCAGTTACTAGGTATATCCTTATACCAGGCAGCTTAGTGGAGCTTTGTAGCTAGGATAAGGAAGGGTAGGATAGCCCAGCTAGCAGCACTTACCCCCTCAATTACTATAACCCACTCACGGTTACCTGGCTAGATAGATACTGCTCTACTAATTATATTAGAGCTA
>JAGQEM010000110.1:0-95069 GCA_019202945.1 Corynespora olivacea
TAAAAACAAGAACTAGCATATTTGGGGTATCTTATCACGTTTGATTATTCGAAGTATTTAGCTTGAAGAGCTCCAATTATGCAAAAATTGATGTTTAGGGGCAATGATGAAGTATCCATTTCATCGTCACAGCCCTCGACCAAATAACCAGTCAACCAGCGTAATACCTTATTACGAGGATCGGAGATAATGCTAGAATAATATTGTTCATTCGGACATAAACACTGTTGTTTACTTGAGGTCAAACCCGCGGCCGCGGACCGCTCTCGGTTAGCGTTTGTACTCCTCCACCTCACTACATCACTTGCCATGACCGCCGATTACAAATGAGTGCGGAGTCACAAACAATCCCCATCAAGCCTTGATATAAAATTTGAACAAACAAGCAAACATACATTTGGACCTTGACATATCTGAGGAGAACTTCAACACCATATACACAAAATGTCAAAAGTCATTCTTTACGACATTCCAACACGGGAACCTGCGAAGTCTTGGTCCCTCAATCCATGGAAGAGTCAGTATCATCATTCAATGTATCCTATTCATACCAACTAAAAGTAGCTCGGATGATTTTGAACTACAAGGGCATCGATTACCAGACGCAATGGGTTGAGTACCCCGACATCAGTGCAACCCTCAAAGCAATAGGCCTACCGCCGAACGACCCAAACGAGCCGGGGTACTTCACCGACTACACAAGCCCGGCCATAAAATATGCAGATGGCACTCCCTCCATGGACTCCCGGAAGATTGCTCGGGAGCTCGAGAATCGATATCCATCACCACCACTGCATCTGGATGAGCTTATCCTTGTCAAGGTCCAAGACCACATTGAACTCATGAGGAAACCACTCGATCCATGGCTGATGCCAAAGGTACCGACTAGGCTATTGGGAAAGGAGTCTGCAGAGTATTTCGAGCGGACGCGTGCAGAAAAGTTCGGAATGACGTTGACCCATTTGAGTGAGAAAGCAAATGAGAGCTGTTGGGAAGGTACAAAGGGACCAACTCTTGAGATTGCCGAGCTGCTCAAGAAGAATGGGGGGCCATATTTTCTTGGGAAGACGGGTCAGTATTACAAGGTCACATCGAGGGGGGAAATGTACTGATAGTGAAGCAGTTTCCTACGCAGACTTTCATCTGGTCTCATTTTTGCATTTCCTGAAGCAGACTGATGCGGATATATATCAAAGGTATCTGGAGTTCGACCCTGCATTTGAGAGGGTCTATGAAGCATCGAAGCAGTGGTTAACAAGGGAAAATTAAAGGTCAACCACTGAATCTGGATGCCGTGGACTGGGCAACCAATCGAGATCGAGGGGAACGTGACCGGTCTATGTAGTCATGGAATTATTCAATCGACGAGAGCCGATGTACGTCATCAGTTGGAATAAAACGCGAGTTCATTGTATCTGATAAATGCCTATTCGTCATATCATTGACACCTATCGCGGAATAGTGATCTCGGGATATAACAAGATCATAAAAGCCTATCCTTCAGGTAAAGTAATAGGCTTTCTATCTTTTTTGAACAGAATACCTCAGGCCTATTTCCCGGGATTTCACTTCCACAAAAGTTTATCAAACTCAACGCAGCAAGAAACGCACAATCCCGTGAGAGTACATCGCCATCATTCTAAGGTTTTAGATACATCTATCGTCCTTCTCTTTTGAAAATTTGGATATCGATACGATAGATAATGCCTGTTATGATACCGGTTGATTAATAAAGTTCCATACGACGCGAGCCGTAGCGAGGTTTGACTAACGGGATTCTTCCGCGGCTAGTTTTCGAAATCGCGAAACGTCATAGATACACCTACAATAGACAGCACACATCATAGTGACGACGATTGGAGTCACCAAGCAGACAAATCTGAAGTAAATTCACATTCCTTGACTGTTAATTGCATATAAGCCTCTCTTAGGGATGTTTTTTACCACTGCTGCTTGCTCCCTGCGCACCACAACAACCAGGTTTTCGCAGACAGCAGCTCATTTACACCCGCGAACTTTCATTAGAATGGCGCACAACGATACTAGGTACTCCCTAAACACGGGTGCAAAGATCCCAGCGCTTGGCTTTGGCACCTGGCAAGACAAGGACGCACAGGAACCAGGTCCGTTTCATACTCTTCCATCGGAATAAAACTAACCGATCAGCTGTTACAATTGCCCTGAAGGCTGGCTACCGCCACATTGATACCGCGAGGATTTACGGAACCGAAAGCGCTGTTGGCAATGCCATCAAGAAGTCTGGTATTCCTCGTGAGCAGATCTTCCTCACCACTAAGCTCTGGAATAACTCGCATCATCCCGACGATGTTGAGAAAGCCCTCGATGCATCGTTAAAAGACCTTCAGACTGAATATGTCGACCTTTACCTTATCCATTGGCCGTCACCCTTTGCCCGTAGCGACGAAATGTTCCCCAAGGACAGCAACGGCAAGACGAAGACTGGCGATTCCGACTATGTCGACACGTACAAGGCGATGGAGAAGTGCTTCAAGTCAGGAAAGGCCAAAGCGATTGGCATTTCCAACTTCAGCAAGGCTGAGCTTGAGCGTCTGTTGAAAGAGACAAGCGTGGTCCCTGCTGCTCATCAAATGGAGCTGCACCCGTGGCTGCAGCAGAATTCGTGGACAGAGTTTCACAAGCAGAAGGGCATTCACATCACACAGTATTCGCCCTTTGGTAACCAGAACGAAATTTACGATGCGGGCAAGAACATGGGCAAGTTGATCGAAGATCCTGTGCTTGTTGAGATTGGTCAGAAGCATAGCAAGAGCGGTGCTCAGGTAGCTTTGGCTTGGGGTATCGCAAAGGGTCATTCGGTCATCCCAAAGTCAAAGACGGAACATCGCATCAAGCAGGTACGTTCAACTTTCCCTTCGATACTTTCGTAGGCTAATGTTCTTCATATAGAACCTCGAAGGCGACTTCACTCTGTCAGCAGATGATGTCCGAAAGATCGATGGCATCGATAAGAAGCTCCGCTTCAACGACTCGAGCAATAGCTTCGGATGGAACTTCTTCACCGATCTTGATGGTAAGCAGAAGTGAGGAACATTTCAATCGACGGCGAGCCAGATAACAGAGAGTGTATAAATATTGTGCATTACCTAGCCTGTGAGAGAAACGTTGTACATGGTGATGATGACACTTGCATTCGGAAATTGAAAGGCGCTGTTGAATTCATTAAAGCAATGATGGTTGTCAGTTATCAATGAGGCCGAGAATACGGTCTATCAAGCAGGATGGTGGTGAGCTGGGTATCCACTTTCAGAAAGCGTACAACCTGGTTGTGGCGTGAGAACAAGGGCGTTGAGCACGTCCGTAAAAAGAACGTGGGGATTCATGTCAGGACCCCACTTCGTCATCTTTCACCCCACTAGTTGATATCGGAGAGACTGGCTATGCGCATCGGCGAAATTGTTCACTCTGAAGCTATCTCCGTCGCTAAAATTTTGAAACTCACCCATCAAATCCATCCATCCCATCCCACATTCAACAGACATTACTTATCCACAAATCAAAATTGACAAACAGCAAAGGTATCTCGCCCGACCGACCCCCAAAGAAAACAATGACCACGTCGCGTCGTAAAAAGAAACTTTGCGAAGTCGCTTACATCAATCGCCCACCGCACGCTGAACTCCACCAACTTTTCCTTACCCACTCTCAAATCGCTATGCCTCTATAGGAGAAGCAAGCCAAGGACACCAAAGGCGGCAACAACGCTAGACCCGATAGCAGCGGTAGGGTATGCGGCACCGTTGGAGGGAGGGGGTGTGCTGGATGATTGCGACCCAGACACGCGGCTAGTGGAAGATAGTGTAGGCGTATTGATCGAAGTGATAGAAGTCGAGTTAAGTCCGGAAGAAGACAGCGCGCCTGTGGAAGCCGTTCCGGGCGCAGACGTAGTCGCGACTGATGATAAAGAAGAGGAAGACGAGGAAGAGGAGGAAGACGTGGAAGACGTGGAAGACGTGGAAGACGTGAAAGACGTGGTAGCAGCGGACGTAGTGACGGGGTAGATCTTGGCCAAGAGGGTCTTGACGTCGGAGGGGAGGGGCTTGTACCAGTCGGGAGTCTGGCTGGCGGATATGGACTTTGCGATATCTGAGATGAAGGCTGGCTGGTTGGTCGCAGCGGCTGCCAGTACCGAGGGAGGCAGAGCGGTGACGAGGACGTTGAGTACGGAGGCTTTCACTCTGTCGAATGGTTAGATCGTGTGCAATTCCTGTGTTATTCTTTGCTTTGCGCAAGATCGGATTGCGCTTTCGGTGTCGCATGCGACGAGGAGCATACTCACGATTCAGGAACAACCTCGCTCGACTGCGCCGACGCAGCAGCAGCCAAAGCAGCCAGAACAAAAGCTTTGAACTTCATTTCTGCGATGTAAGATTGGAGATAATAAAAAGTAGATTGTAAAGAGTGGAGCGACAACGAGCGTCGTCAATGTAGAGAGAGTAGAGAGCGACGATTAATATTAGAGGGGGGGCGAACACAGAACAGAGGAGGTTCCGGGGGCTTTTGAAACGCAGAATCTCACGATGCGAGTGTAGAGACCCTGGGCACCTTCAAGGGCCGGCGGCTAACCACTTCGCCCTCTAAGATTAAGCCCAGCCTTGCTCGACGCAGACGACAAATGAGGTGCTCTCGTATCGTGAAGGATCAGCGAGCACGTGGGAATACCGTTGCCCTTGCTCCCATCGTCCCAGGGGAAGGCAAAGAAAATAGCACAGTGCGCACATGCTAATGGGGGGCCATCTTGCTCTGCTCGCGCGTATCGTCAAACACTTGGGCAACATTCACCGACGACAAATGCTCAAGTGAGTCTCGGGTAGATACCTATGCCCAGAAGAGGAGGGTTGCTACGCCGCCGGTCATTGGAGTCGGAACCTGGAGACGCTTGATGAGCTGACGAATCAGCGTATGCGATTCGCCTGGTAAGGCAGGAGCTCATTTCCCCCTTTTAAGCAAATGCCGGATGACCTGCATTCAGCCTTGACTTTGGCCGTCGTGCGATTGTTGTTGGTGTTGGTAGTGAGAGTGGGGATTTGCAATAATTGCGGGATAGGTATCCAACAGTTCGTCGGCAACCCGTGATTGAACATTGTAATTACCATATCACATGTCGGCGACAGGCAGCAAATTGACATCGGGATACGGCACTGTGGTATTTGACCGAATCCACATCTCGCTGGAAGTGCCCGACTTCCGTTGCATTTGGCGCAGTATCTGTGCTGGAAGAGTTTTTCGCGACTCATGGCTATCGTGTCTTATCGAAGGGAATCGAGTGTGGGAGAAGGCATGAGTAACGGCACGACACGAACAAGCATCTGACGATCTTGTACGGTTTGATGCGGCTGTATGCCGCGATGATGTGCTGGAAGTATTTTTGCGTGCGAGGTCCATTGCAATGTCACAGGCAAGTTTGGATTATGGTGCATGCTTTTTATTCCGTTTTGCTCCAACGGGACCCTCCCTATGCATTATCCATCCGAGAGGGAAATGGTATATTAACAAAGAATTAGAAACCGGGTGGTGCTCTATGAATGAAAACCCGTTGCATAAAAAAGTGTGTGGCCCTCTGCGTTGTCCATCCATCCATCCACGCATGCAGTATACGCCAAAGGCGGTGGTATGATATTTCCCATGCTGTGCTCCTCCCACCTCCGTATCCACCTATCCATCCATCTTACAGCCAGCCCATCATCGTGAGAAAGACGAGACCCAACGCCCCAATGCTGCCGTACTCAACACCAGTCGCCACTCTCACACCGGCGTTGTTTGTCGGCGCCAGCGCACCTCCCGAGATCGTTCCGTTCGAGGTTCCATTAGTGGGCCGCGCGGTGGGGGTAGAGCTAGCGTACGTGCATCCGCTGAAGTTCTCGAAGAGGCTGGCCTTGGCGGCGTTGCTGGAATTGCAGTCCCAGCCGTAATTGACGGTCGATGTAGGAGCCGTGGAGTTGAACGTGCCGTTGGCAGAGATGGAGATGGACGAATATGGAGTTGTCGAGGCGGGCGGCGAAGTGATGGAGCCAGTGGTGAGACGGGTCGCTGAAGATGAGGTGGAGGCAGGCACCGGGCGGTTCTGGGTGGTGAGCGTCGTGGGCGTCGAGGGAGACGTTACTTGGGCCATTGCGATGGTTCGCGTGCGGGGTTTTGTTGTTGTTGTTGTTGTTGTTGTGGTAGTGGTGAGATGCGAGGCAAGGTGGGCTTGCAACGGCGACGGTGACGGTGTCGGCGATTGGTTGCACGAGGCAAGGAACCAGACTTGGGGGTTATGTTGTTGTTTACTCGAAGGGGAGCAGTGCGGCAAGAAATGGGGTTGTGAGAGAGCGAGCGGTGTGTGCAGCGTATCGCACGTTGTATTACTTTAGTGTCGACAATGGGAGAAGGCAGGCTGAAGGTGAAGAAGGAACAGGAGAGGGAAGGGAAGGAAAAGGAAAGCAAAGGCACTTCGCGATACGAAGAGACAGGGAAAGAGGAGCGCAGCAGGACGGCAGGCTGAGAGTTTGGCATTGGCAGCTAATTAGAATCCAGTTAGGCCTCGAGGGGCCACAAGGGCGTGGCGACGTGCGCTGGTCAGGCTGTGAGCACCGCGGAGCCCGCTGAGTACCGCTAAACAGTAAAATCAGGAGTTGGCCCCCGGCTGGTTCGCGCGAGTTGTCTGCTGGTTCAATCCCCGTCGCCCAGCAATGAGATTGTCGCATGAAGGCTGCACAACAACGATTTCAAAAGCAGGGCAGAGATGGTTTCATGTAGGAAGTGGCTAGGCATGGGGAGGCGACGCGTATGGGGGTTGCGTAGATCCGCGATGGGCTGACAAGTCTTCGGCGCAATCCTTAGGCGGAGGCACTTGTATCTAAGCCGGCAGTAGCGTCTCCGAGGCGTCTTCCGGCCGCCAAAAGAAATAACCCGCGACATATCCATTTGGACTGCAGGAGCATCAAAAGGGCTGAAGAATGGTGCGTTGAAGAGCGCAAAGTGCCGTATGCATCCATCTACGAAAGCGTTCCAGAACCACCAAAGGTCCTCCCACCATTACCATGAAGTAGTCTAGAATGCCGAAAATGCGAAGCGAAAGAAGCATGGCCCATTAACTTTTACCGCCGTCTCAGTGACCTCACAAGCCCGGGCAGTCTTTTCGATCGTCGAGCTGAACTCTCGCCGGTTTGGTGTTGGATGGTGGCTTCAAGACATATGCTGCAGGGCCTTGCTTCCTCATCCTGTATGCGTGAATGGTGGAAAGCTCTCGTACCATAGAGTTTCAACGCCAGTGCTTCGACGTCGATGCGAAGGATCCATTCATGGTTCGGCACGCCACGCACGTTGTTGGCGGAGAGAATGGAGGGGTCGCGCAGATGATAGATTGTTTGAAGTTCTTCAAAAGACTGTGCAGCAGGTCAGTGGCTTGGTCCGTGGCATATCGGTGGATGCAGATAAAACATACAAACGTCTGGGCGTAGAAGCAGTCCTCGCACGTGAGCAGCAGCCGCATCACAGGCTTGTGAGGGTAGTTGCTCAGTGCCACCGCACAGAAAACACAGCTGCGAGGGGCTGTTTGCAGCCACAGCCGGCGGTAGACAATCTGGCTCATGTCTGGATACACGCATGCCGGACCGTAAGCCTCTAGATGTGCGAAGGGAAGGTTGAATCTGTTGCACGCTTTCACCAGATGAGCGCAGTAGCTCTCGACCAGTTCGCGACATCTCCCAGAAGTAGCGGCCAGGGCGTTGAATGGGTGTCTGAACTCGACCCAGCGGAATAGATCCTCATATGCCCGGCCAGGGTCGCCAGGGCTAGCCAGATCTAGTCGGTCTCTGATGCTTCCCTGCTCCTCTTTCGGCACGTCGTGGTTACTCTGGTCCTCTGTAAGGCCTGGGAGAGAAGATCTTGGATGGGTAAGGTATGCCAAGATTTGATTGACAACCTCCACGGGCAGGTTTTCGAGACCAACCTCGACGATTGCAGGGGCTTGCTGCTTCGACGCCGTCCTCTTCTCCAAGGGCTCCATGCGCGATAGTGGAGTGAAGCTCGTGGGCAGAAGCGAAATATGCAAGCCCAAACGAAAGAAGAAGCAACGACTATAAGCAGAGAGCGAGATGGTACCTCGGGACTCATGCCATATATACGAAGAAGAGAGGCGGCAGAAGCGGCAGAGCGGTGTATGCCAGAACCGAATTCACCCAGCGAGACAGACTGGACAGACGGGCAGAGGGACCGAGTTCAGCGTCCACCGGCATGCCGAAAGCTATTTACCCCTCCTGGGATTTCCTTTTCTACAACGGCTATGCAGACGCAATGCGAGGGGATCTCGCAGCGTACAGAAGCCGATCGATTGGCGTCGACAAGTCATCGTGCGCTGCAGAACGTCGCTGTGCGTTACCCTCGGAAACCACCGCAGGCACAGGATCTCGCACATCGAGGACGGTGCAGAGGGGAGAGGCGATGCCGGCCGTCGATGCGCCATTGTATCACTCTGATGTGAGTGGAGCACTTGAGCGTGGGTGGCACCTGGCATTCGTGGATGGAAAGTGGAGGCTAAACCCGCGCCCTTTACCCGAAGGGCGATAGCGCCACTGCCGATTCCAGCGGCTCCAGATGTCAAGTGCTACACGGCCATCCGCAGAGACTCCCCATCCAGCAGGCACGCACCCACGCACCCTCGCACCGGCACCTCCCTCACGTTCCTTTCACGGCAGGCACGCGCAGCTGGACGCCTGCCATGCCCGCTTCTGTTACCGGATCCGTCTTGGTCCAGGACCCGGTGTCGGTGCCCGGCATCGACATGAAGACGGAACCGGAGGGCACCGCCAGACCGAATGCGAGCGCGAGCGCGCCCACCACGCACGACGACGACAGTGATGGCGATGCGTGGGAGAACGAGTCGCTCCTGGAAGACCTGCTGGCCCAGTCCGAGGAAGCTTTCGGGCACTCGGCCAACGGTGAGTTTTGACCCTCCGCGCCCTCCAGCGAGCGCCAGCTGACGAGGGCAGAGGACGGCTTCGCCCCAGCGGAGGCGGCCCGGATCCGCCAGCGCCTGCGCGAAGAGGGCGCCGACAAGTTCGTCCTCGAGTACATCACCTCTGGGCGGTACACGGCGCGCAAGCTATGCACCGCCTTCGGAATCACCCTTCCGGGCCAAACCGCAGACCTGCCGGACGAGTCCTTCTACCGCATTCTGGGTCTTGCCATCAATCGCGAGCTGAACAAGCGACAGCGACTGGACGAGTACAAGACCATCGACGACGCGGTCAAGCTGCTGCGCGAGCGCAAGAACATCATGGTCATAACTGGTGCCGGCATCTCCACCAGCCTGGGGATCCCCGATTTTCGTAGTAAAAACACGGGCTTCTACTCCAAGCTCCTCGACATGGGCTTCGACGAACCCGAGCAGGTGTTCGATCTTCACGAGTTCGACCGAGACCCCACCATCTTTTACAACCTCGCCGGCGAGATCATCCCAGACCTGACCAACTGGACGCCTACGCACGAGTTCATACGTCTGGTGCAGGACAAGGATAAGCTGCTCACCAACTACACGCAGAACATCGACAATGTGGAGTCCCATGCAGGCATAAAGAGGGAGAAGCTCATTCAGTGTCACGGCTCGTGGGCCTGGGCGACGTGTAGGAAATGCGGGCACAAAGTCCCGGGCGTGGAAATCTTCGATGCCGTCCGCGCCCACAAACCTGCGGAATGCGAGCGCTGCATAAAGCTGATAGCAAGCGTAAAGACGGGTATGAAGCGCAAGCGCAGCTCCAACGGACCAAAGAGCAGCTCGAAACAGCGACGCAGGGCTAGCGAAGAAGATTCCGACTCGGATGGCGCCTACGATATCCCAGAGCCAGGTATCATGAAGCCTGACATCACCTTCTTTGGCGAGCAGCTACCCGGGGGCTTTTTTGACCGTCTCAAAGAGGTGGATAGGGACAAGGTTGATCTGGTAATTGTTATGGGCACGAGCATGAAGGTCGCACCGGTTTCTGAGATTCCGAACTACCTTCCTGCAGATGTGCCACAGATCTACATCTCGCGAGACGTACGTTCATCAACTCCTTTCACATGTTCACCCTGACGTCCTTCCAGCCTATACACCACATCAACTTCGACATCAACCTGCTCGGAGACTGTGATACAGTGGTCGCTGAGCTCGCCCGTCGCGCCGGTTGGTGCCTCGAGCACAAGATGCTCCCCACTGAGCCACAGGTCGATATCCAGCTTGTCGATGACATCAAGCACGAGTATACTCTAAAAGTCCGGAGTCCGGCGAAGGAGTCGACGCCGTCTGCTTCATGATCGATGTATTTTTTTATTACCATTATCTGGTTTAGATATCCACAGCGTTGTCGAGGCAGCATCAAGAAGCGTTGACCCTTTTTTTACTGTTATTATCTGGCACTGACGATGATCAAAGGTAAGTTCCGAGGCATTATGTATACATGTTCTATGGCGGGTATGGAGGTGCATATAGCGAGTGATGAGTTTACGACAACGAATGCTACATATCAAGGAAGGCGGACAGGGTTCGTTATGGGGAATAATTGCATCCTGTTACATATGCATGTGGTGCTGCTCAAGGACAATGTACTTGTCTTTGATACCCGAGACCTTGGCGTATGGGTGTCCACCTGTTCTCAAGGCGTAATGAGTATATGCCTCGCATCTCCCTCCCCCTCCGACCACGTTGACAGTCCAAGTTCTCTCGCCACCTTGTGCACGGCAGCCCTTTGTAAGTTCCCGGCTGGTGGCATTTCCAACTGCCCCGCGCCCTCTCTCGTTGTAAACTCGGCAATCCGGCGCAGAACATCAGCCATCTCATCCTCTCCAACGACATCACAGGCCCTTTCGAACGCACGCTTCGTATCGTTCTCCCAACTCACTTTACGAAGCACACCCAGTGACCGCATACTTTCCCATTCCTTCCCACTCGAATGTTCGGGCCTCTTCTTGGGCGCCACGACGCGCACAGCGCGCAGGAGAGCCGGTTCGCTATTGAGAAACGTGCCCACAAAGTCCACCCTTCCACCCCAATGGGAACACGTCGCCCTCACACGGGACACGAAGCGCGTAGAGCGATGGCTCAGCGTCCCGGTCATCTGGATCTCGACTTGTCCAGAGTAGTGGTCATGGACCTGCTGGATTGCAGGAGGAATGCTATCCTCGTGCTCGTTCAGGAAGAGGCGAGCTATACGGTTGTCTTGGAGCAGAGATGGGAGCGCGTTGGGGTGGCCTGAACGCATCCAACCGGGTGCCGGTGTGACGTCGAGGAGAAGGGTTTTGATACCGCGTTGCGGCAGAGAGGGGATCGAGGCAGACCAGGCTGTGACGAGTTCGGGGTGCGCGAGGCCTGGATACCCCATTATCCAATCTGCTTTCCTCAGATTCTTCAGCAACGTGTCGTGGAAGATGCTGATGGTTATTCGGGAAATGGTCGGTTTGCATGTGATGCTGCCGGAGATGGTGATGGGGGAGGGACCGGGCAGGTTGGAAGGCTTTGTAAGATACCAGATTGGCGTCCAGGAACCGATGACCCAGGCCATGTCGTTTCGCAGGAGAGTGCATATTTGCAGGAGTGAAAGTATGGTCTTGGGGTAGGTGGAGCCTATCAGGTGGGTTTCCTGTTGGATGGCGTGGAGGAGAATTGTCTGGCGGAGTTCGCGAGGGAGGGAGGAGAGGGTGGGCATGGCTTCTGATGGTACGATAATGGAAGTACAAAACGCTGTCCAGAAAGGATGGATTGGATGTCTGTAGTATGTGTGTGAGAGACATGCGGTGTGGTTCAAGCATCATCCTCGACGGAAAGGAAGCAAGTCACATGCAAGTGTAAGCGGTAAGGCTGAAGCCTCTCCAACGTCTCCACCAAAAAAACGCTCCACCCCACACGCGAATCCCTGCACGAACCTCAAGCTCCACCCCGAAACTTTCCCACCTTTTCCTCTGTTGTGAGATGGTACCGCTGCCATGCTCGACATCCACCGCCCCGCCCGCCCCGACACGAAGATCTGCTTCTCGCACAGCGTCCTTCCAAGCTACATCGACCCGCAGAATGTCTCGACGAAGAAGAAGCCCTTCTCCACATTCAACGCGCAGCCTTTTTCGCATACGGTATGACGCGCCGAGGCACGCACCGGGGAGGATGGACTTGACGGGAGGGGGCTAATGGGTGTGTATAGTTGGATTTGATACTTCCGGAAGAGATCTTTGAGCTCGTCCGCGCGCAATTGACGGGGGAAGACGGGGTTGCGAGGGGTCTTTATGCGAGCGTGTTCATGAAGTTGGGGGAGATACTCGAGGGCGACTTCTTCACCGAGTATGTCAAGAAGGGTATGCGCATATACCTGAGCCTATGAGGGATATGTAGCGCTGATTGGAGCTCAGGGAACATCATGATGCTTTCCGAAGGGCGGTCGCTCATCGACAACGTCTTTTCGCTCCATCGAGGCATATTGAGGTTGGAGCTTGACCGACCAACCTATGAGAGGTGTGGATTGCAAGGAAAGCCTGTTGAGGATGGAGGGAAGAAACACCAAAAGAACAGATGGGGTATGACTCTCACGCTGGAACTGCACAACCAGAGGCTGACAGAGGGTAGTCGTCGAATTCGATCTCCGCCTGCCCAGCATGGTCCACGGCAAGAAAGGCTTCTCACGCCTCGAGTGGGCCTGCAAGAACGTCCTGAACCAATCCCTATCCTGGCTCTTCTACAATCTCAACCCCACCTCCAAGGAATCCCTCCCAGCGGGCAAGGAACCCATCTCAAAGCATCAGCCCTTCCTACGGCCAGTCGTACCGTCCGTCACCCCCCTTCCGAAAACTCTCGTGCCTGGTCTCGCAGTCTCTGATCTCTCATCTCTCCACGATCGCGACAACGCCCTTGATCTCTACGAATACATGAATATGCTCTCTCTCGCTTCACCGCGCGTTTCTGCATATGATTCGATTGATCCGCATCTTTCGAGATACGGAGTACCGAACTTGGTTGACAAGGGGTTCAGGACGAGGGATATGGTTAGGGTGAGGTGGAGGGGGTTTATTACCCCGCTATTTGTGAGGGAAGTGTACTTGATGATCAGAATGGAGGGACTGAAGGTTGAGAAGGGGGAGCATGACGGTGAAGGAGGAACGCAGAGGGGTGGTGGAGAGGATAGGTGGGTGGGCATGAGTGCTGCGGCGTTTGGGAGCGAGAAGGCTTGGACGATCATGCAGTGGGCAGGGCGGGAGACTTTAGTTTGGGAGTGTGAGATCTGATCATCTGCACTCGGTGTTCTCATTGGTGCAGTAGTAGTAGTAGTAGTAGTAGTAGTAGCAGCTCCCATGTTTATTGATCGCCTTATCAAGATTTGATGCAATCAAGGATCGACTGAAATACAGTATAGTCCATTATTTCAAACGCAGCACAGTGTGCCGTTTAGTCTCCTCTCTCCCAGCTACTGTCTAACAAACAACTACCCACGAACTCAACAACCAACATTCGGTCATGTTGTGGCTCGACATGTGGTAAATGAAGTGCATACAAACAGCACATTTGGTTGCATTCAATTCCGTCCCGCTTCCATGCTATACCATATCATGCATGCTTGGAAAAGGCTAGTTATCGACAGACGATACGCAAGGTGTCGTCGCATGCAGTCGATGACGAGCGATGGATAGAAGGGGAACATGCAAGAACAAGAACAAGAACAAGAACAAGAAAACAAAGCCCCATTCCTTTCCGTGAAATGCTGAAATCAACGCATCCGATTTGGATGACTTTTGGTGTTTATGCCCGCTTCCGCTTGAATGCGCCGGTGCCGTGCCCATGAAATAAAGACCCCCTATGTTTGCACGCTTACCCTAAAGCGAAAACAGAACCGGAACGGAGAATGCTGATATATGTCGAGCAACTCAAGGTTCGTCCATGGGCGTGGATGAAGTGAAGGAAGGAAATAAAAAGCAGAACCGCCCCTGCGCCGCTTAATGTGTGTTGTAACAAAGGTCCAACCCATAACACCTGCGCTATGCTACTGAAATTGGGTGACATGATCATGGTTGACCGCGGGTAAAATTCGATAAGAAGTCTAGGTGAAAATATGATACCGGGAATTATGGAGAGGCGTGTATGCTGGCCCAGGTGTTGACCGGTCTGGCATTCTATGCTCCATTGGTTTTTGCGAGTGGTGAGCCCTGCCCGTTCGTCTGGGCGTTGGACTTCTCGCCGTTTGTCTGGCCATTTGTGCTCGAGGATGGTTTCTTTTCGTTGCTCAACATCTTGGTGTACATGCCCCTAACCTGGGCCACCGTGACATTGGGACGCGGCCAATAGTTGGCAACCGTGTAGTTCCTTCGAATCTAGTCAGTCACTGCAAGGATGCCCATGGGCAAAGGCTGATACTTACCACATCCGCTCCTCCATCTCGGGGTTGTCACGGGTCTCGTGATGGATGAAATTGCCAATAGCGAGCAGTTGAACCTTGAGAACTTTGACCAGCGTGTCCTTGCCAGGGTAGTTCTTCATTGTGGCCTTCTTCAGTTTGCTGAGACACTCGCGCACAGGCCTGAACTTCTTCTCGACGAATTCGTCGACGTCTTTGTTCTTGGTCATGGATGGGCTTGCAGAGGCACCATGGTGATGATGCTCCAGAGGTCGAGGCCGCTCTTCTTTCGGCCGCGGGCGATCCTCCTTCGGTCGCGGACGGTCTTCTTTTGGCCGAGGGCGGTCCTCCTTGGAACGGAACTTGTCAACGTCCCCGCTAGGCTTGCGTCGAATTTCGGGAGTGCTGTTGTGATCCGAATGGGGAAGACGACGGTCAATACTCCTACGGTCGCTGCGGTGCTCTTTGCGGTGTCCATCAGAAGGTCGGTAGTGATCGCTCTGGCGGCCTCTATGATCCGGTGTGCCCTTATCACGTTGACGGCTCTCGGGTCGCTCCGAATGGCGGCTCTCGCTAGGCCGATGGGAAAGCTTCTCCGACTCTCGCGAGGCCATCTTGCGTGCATGACCAGCTGGAGCCGGGCTAGCCGACACACTGGAAACCTTGTCGAGGCGACGTGCGTTGAACTGCTGCTTCTTGTTGTTGCGGTGGTGGTTCTCCATCAGTCGCTTCGCGTATGGGTCGTTGCCGACCTTGTCTTTGAGCACGGTAAGGAGGTAGTTGGCACGTCGAACCAGATGCACGGCACCTGGGGACTTCGCAATCTTCTCGTCGGCCTTGGAACGCTCCTCTTTCTTATCGACACGCTGCTCTTCGAGGAAAAGCTTGTCGCCCATTTCAAGTTCGGGATCGTCGCGAATAGCAGGCCACGCACCATAACCATGGCGCATGATGCCAATCATGAGCATACCATCTTCACGGGCTTTCCATTCGCAAGAGTACGTTGCTCCCTTTGAAGCGCCCGCAACGCGAAAGTTGCGCCAATCCGGCGTCCCCGAGACCGCCTCCTTGAGCAAGCGCATCTCAATTGGCCGCTCGGTAATGGTCTCGGCGTTGAGTTTCTTGACGCCGCGGAAGTCGAACAGGATGGCCTTCTTGTCCTTCTTGGTGAGCTGTCGATTGGCCTCCGTCTCCAAGCTCTTCAACCGATCGCGCTCCTCCTTGACCTTGTCGTGACACATGGTGATGACCTCGTTCAGGGTGGTCTTGATGATATCCACGTCACGGCCGACCAAACGAGCCTCTTTGAGCATCTCTTCGCCGCGCTCCTCGATTGATCCATAGCGCTCGTAGGCCCGTACCAGATTGCGGATCTCCCGGGTGTCGAGGGGTCGCTTCGGATCAAGATTGCGGCGACGACCGGAGCTGTCATCCTCGTCAGACGGAGGCTCGTCATCGACCTCGATATGCTTGGTCGCCTCTCTCGCACGCTTCTTCGCTGCTCGTTGTGAGCGGTCGTTGTCTGTGGCGGCTTTGCGCTTCCTGGGCGCGCTCTCCTCGAGAAGCTTCCGCGTGGCATCCTCTTCTTTCCTCTTCTCGATATCGGCCTTGACGACTTCAAGCTCTTCCTTGGGAATGATATCGTCCCATTCCAGGTCAATCTTGACATCGGTGTACTCGAAGTTCTTGAGAAACTCGGCGCCACCATCAGAGGTGAGGCCAGCCGCCTGTTCCGTCTTGTGCTCCTCGGCGTTTTCGAGCACGGAATCAATGTCAAGCTCCTCCAGCTTCTTTTGGTTGCCAGACTGTTCGAACATCTTCTGGCCGCGGCGTTTGAGGATGTTGTTAATGTCCTCGGCAGAATTCGGCATCTCGGCAGCTTTGAGCTTGTCGTTGATCTCCTTTTGCTGACGATCCGTGACACCCCGCTGAATCGTGATGAACTCGAGCATACGCTTGTTGCGTGCCCGTTCGAGGATTTCCTCTTCGATGGTGTCTTTGGACACGAGGCGATAGACGCTGACCGGTTTCTGTTGGCCGATTCGATGGGCTCGAGCCATTGCTTGCAAGTCCGCCTGAGGATTCCAGTCGGAGTCAAAAAGAACGACGGTGTCGGCAGTCATGAGATTGATGCCAAGACCACCTGCGCGGGTGGATAGCAGGAAACAGTAGTCGTCACTGCCGGGTGTGTTGAAATGCTCAATCGCAGTTCTGCGATCACTTGCGGGGACGGTGCCATCAAGGCGCTGGTACTGGTAGTTCCTCAGCTTCATGTAGTCGGTGAGAATGTCGAGCATGTGGACCATCTGGCTGAAGATCAAGACACGATGGCCGTCGGCCTTGAGTTTGCTGAGAAGACGATCGAGCAGCATCATCTTGCCACTGGTCGTTATGAGAGCCTTCAGCTGTTCATCCTTGGTAGGGTTTGCGCCGAGGAGCTTGTGCTCAGCATTGGGGAACAGTAAAGCGTGGTTGCTAGCCTTCTTCAGCTCCATGACAATATTGAGAAGCGACTGCTTGTGGCCACTGCCGCCATCGTTGAGAGCCTCGTAGTTGCGTGTGAGGATGTTCTTGTAGTACTCGAGTTGGATGTCCGAAAGCTCAACTCGCAAGATCTTCTCGGATTTGGGTGGTAGATCATCCTCGACCTTTTCCTTGGTGCGGCGGATCATGTACGGTTGGATCGCATCGCTGAGCTCTGCAAGCTTGCGGCTCGCGTCCTCATCAGCCATGTCCACTTCCTCGTCGATTGCGACCACACCGGGCATCAAAAAGTCCATCAGAGCCGACAATTCTCCCAGCGTATTCTGGATGGGGGTTCCGGTGATCAGAAGACGACTGGGGGCGTTGAAACCTTGCAACTTCTCGTACAGCTGCGACTCGCGGTTCTTCAATCGATGCGCCTCGTCGACGGCCAGGAATTGCCATTTGATCTGAGACAGAAACTGCCAGTCGGCCAGGACGTATTCGTAGGTCGTTATGAGGACGTTGAACTTTGTCTTGCGCACGTTGCCATCGACAAGCAGCTCCTTGTCACGGATGATCTTGCGTGCTTCCTCCCGGCCGGTGTAGATGACATAATTGACATCAGGAGTCCAGTTGTTGAACGTGTCGGCCCAGGCAGGCATCGTGGAGAGCGGCACCACGCAAATGAACGGACCTTGCTGTCGCCGATCGTGACGGAGCCAGTTCATGAACGACACGGTCTGGACGGTTTTGCCCAAGCCCATCTCATCGGCGAGGATGACGTTCTGAGCTTTGCACCAGTTGTGCGCCAGGAAATTCACGCCCTGCAATTGGAAGGATCGCAGACGGCCAAACTTGATGTAATCTGGCTGCTCATCGAGCTTGGTGAACTTCTTCCGAGTGTTGAGATTCGACTCTTTGAGATCCGAGACAGGCCGGTTGGACATGCGGTCAAGGTATCGGTCAATCTGGTCTTGTGCGAGATCGCTGACCAGGTCGCTGGACTCCCAAGTGGAATTGTCGTAGGTCAAGCCTTTCCCTGCGATGTGTTAGGTAATCAGGAAAGGGGGTTCATGCGTGGCCAACTTACACTTGGCCAAGTACTCTGTACCGTCTTCCCCGTCTCGCGCATCAATCACGCGCTCGACGACGTTGAAGTCCTTGAGATTCTCACGCTCTGCTTCCCGGGCAACCATGTGCTGCTCGTACTCTTCGGGCTCTTCTTGCTTGCGCGAGTGGATGTACATGGCGGGAATTATGATGGTCTTGAAGTAGTTGTCGAGCTTACGGAAGCCCTTGTAGGACGCGATCGTCTCATACTCTTCCCAGGTGGAGTGATAGTGCGCCTTGTCTTGCCATTTGATCTGAGGAGGTCAGCGGTGAGGTTGGCCTGCTCGGGAGGACGCAATTTACCAGGTAATCGAAGTGCTTCTTGGTTGCGCTCCAAGGATCAAGATCTGCGACCCATCAGCGATGCTCAACAGCAGGACCGGAAGAGCGTATGAGGACCCGTACCTGTGCTGTCCTTTGACCGATAGTCAAGGACCCTGTCGATGGCTGGGCCCGTCTCTTCGACCGTGGCAGCCCAACAAGCGGGAGTCATGTCATCGTCGGACGCCTCAAACTGATCACTCTCCTCCTCGTTGTAGTTGGTCACCTGCTTTGTGCGCCGCGCCGAAAATCGGACTTCGGCATGGGATGGCGATAGCTTGCCTTCGGCAACCAGCTGGCGGCGCTGCCTCTCCTTTTTGCTGGGGATGTTTCGGCGGGCTCCGACGTAGCCATCCGACTCGGATTCGGTGTCGGCGGACTGGTAGACGGGGGTCGGCTGATTCGAGGCTATGGGACGTGTCAGTATCGGCAAAAGACGCGACCAACGTGAGGCGGTACCTTTGCGTGATGCGGTGGTTCGCCGACGCTTAGCGGGCTGATCCGAATCCGACTGATCATCATCTTCATCACTGCTATCGACCTGGGTCATGTCAGCCAAGTCGATAGAGGGGCTCTGGCAAGGGCGACTTGCGATGCGGCGGGTTGGTCGGGCGCGACCCTGGGGCACAGTTAGCTGGAAGTCGCGATGCAAACCGAGGCTACGCACGCTGCGACGGAGACCATAAAGCTCGGGATGGGCTGCGAAGTCATCCTCGACACTGGCCTTGCGCTTGGGAGGCCTCCGCGATTCTTGCGACGTCGAGCTGCGGGCGCGGCTGGCAGGTGCATGCTCGGAGGGCGGTGTCTCGGAGTCATAGTCGCCATCCGGCTCGCCCTCGGCATCCACGTCCTCGGAAGAGTCGGTGGCATCGGCCATCTCTTCATCCTCTTCGTACTCTTCGCCGGGGGCATCTTCGTCGGACGATGCGCCGTTGGCGATGGCCTCGTGCGTGTCCGAGTTTTCGTTCTCGCTAGGCGGTGAAGGGGCGGACGGCGACTGCCCGTCTGACGCGACCGACGAGGCGTGGCCGTTTGGGTAGGGAGCAGAGGCCATAGGGCCGAGGGTGGTCGAGGGCACTGCGATGGACGGGGCTGGCAGCATGTCAGTACGGTATCCAGGCCAGCACGCGAGCGAGGCAGCCGAGGGCAGGTGCGCCGGATAGAGCAGAACCACGCGACCCCAAGCAAGCCAAAAGCGACGCAGAACAGCCACCGGGCGGTGTGCAATCGAGCTTCCGTCGAATGGGACCGTGTTGGATGGACGGGGCGGGCGGGCAGACGGCGGAACGGGGCGCGCAAGCGGTGCAGCGGACGGGGCCAGACGGGGCGCAGGAGCGTTGGGAGAGGCACAGAGCACCAGACAATGGCGGCATCTGGCCCGTCAAGGCTTCCGGGCGATGGGGGGGTCGCGGGGGGGGGGACGGCGAGAGGGCCGGTTCAGATGGACTTGAGCGCAGCGGGCAGAGCGATCGGCCAGCCGGTTTGCTTGGGGCTGGGGGAGGAAAATGGGCAATGTGCGGGCATACACTTACAGTCCATGGTCAACACCCTCAATGCGGCGACTTTGGCGGTAGGACCTGGAGGTTGGGGGGACGGCGATGTGGACGTCTTCGGAATCTGGAGGACGGTACGGTATCGAGAACACTGGCTGGCGAAGAGCGCCGGTGCGGCTTGGCGCCCACCGCCGCTGGGTCACGTGCGCCCGGCCAATGGGACCGCAGCCGCAGCTGCTGACCACACGCACACCCGAAGAAGCAAAAGCGCAAAAGAGGCTGCGTCCAAGTGCGGTGGGTGGGTGTGTGTATGTATATCCATATAGGCTTTTTCCAGTCGCAGCACAACACTGCCACCACTCCCACCACTCCCACCACCCACCCGACCCTTTCACCCTCGCCGACCGCCCGCCGCAACCATGTCTGACAAGCTCACCCGGTACCCCCGCCCCTCCTGCCTCTGCCCGCCGGCCGTCTTGCTGACCTTTGCAGTATCGCCATCGTGAACAGCGACAAGGTCCGTTCGCGTCCACCCCCGCCATGCCCCGCCATGTCGAATATGCGTGCTAACGTAGAGTTTTGTGCCATGGCAGTGCAAGCCCAAGGTAGGCGCCGTGGCCGCATTCCGTGTGTACTGCGCACGCCCGACTCACTCACGCACAGAAATGCCGGCAGGAATGCAAGAAGTCGTGCCCCGTCGTCCGCACCGGCAAGCTGTGCATCGAGGTCGATCCCACCTCCAAGATCGCCTTCATTTCCGAGCGCCTGTGCATAGGCTGCGGCATCTGCCCCAAGAAGTGCCCCTTCGACGCCATCAACATCATCAATCTGCCCACGAACCTCGAGACCCAGGTCACGCACCGGTACTCGGCCAACAGCTTCAAGCTGCACAGGCTGCCCATGCCCCGTCCGGGCCAGGTGCTGGGTCTCGTGGGCACAAACGGCATCGGCAAAAGCACCGCGCTCAAGATTCTCAGCGGCAAGCTGAAGCCCAACCTGGGCCGCTACGACAACCCGCCCGACTGGGAGGAGATCCTGAAGTATTTCCGCGGTTCCGAGCTGCAGAGTAAGCCATCGAGACCGTCGCCCGCGAGCTTGCGTTGACGTCACACGCAGACTACTTCACCAAGGTGCTCGAGGATGATCTCAAGGCCGTCGTCAAGCCGCAATATGTCGACCAGATTCCAAAGGCAATCAGGAGTGCGGACAAGTCGGTCGGCAAGCTTATCGAGGGCCGCTCGCAGATGGACAACCTCAAGGAGATTGTCGAGGTGCTCGGTACGGTGCGAGACACCCCATGCTGTGGCTGTCATCTGACGACGTGTAGAACTCGAGCATGTTTACGAGCGCGATGTCACGCTGTTGTCCGGTGGTGAGCTGCAGCGATTTGCCATCGGCACCGTCTGCGTCCAGAAGGCGGATGTGGTGAGTTCCTCCGAGACAATCCCCTGAAAATACAGTCCCTGACCATGATCAGTACATGTTCGACGAGCCATCGTAAGCCGCAACCCGTGATCGCCGACGCGGCAGAATGTTCTAACCTGGCCAGATCTTTCCTCGATGTCAAGCAGCGTCTTGCTGCGGGGCGTATGATTCGTAGCTTGCTTCGACCTGACGATTACGTCATCTGCGTCGAGCACGACTTGTCCGTCCTAGACTACCTCTCCGACTTCATCTGCGTTCTCTACGGAAAGCCCGCCGTCTACGGTGTTGTTACCCTGCCCGCCTCTGTGCGTGAAGGTATCAACATCTTCCTCGATGGCAACATTCCTACCGAGAACCTTCGATTCCGAGAGGAGTCGTTGCAGTTCCGCATTGGCGAGGCCGGCGATGAATTCATGGTCGACAAGTCGAACGCGTACACGTACCCGAGGATGGAGAAGACCTTGGGCGACTTCCACCTCAGCATCGAATCCGGGCAATTCACCGATTCCGAGATCCTTGTCATGATGGGCGAGAACGGTACCGGCAAGACGACCTTCTGCAAGATGCTTGCCGGTGCTCTGCAGCCGGACGGCGGCAAGAAGGTGCCCCCGATGAACATCTCCATGAAGCCGCAGAAGATCACACCCAAGTTCCAGGGTACCGTCCGCCAGCTCTTCTTCAAGAAGATCAAGGCTGCCTTCTTGAGCCCGCAGTTCCAGACGGATGTCTACAAACCGCTCAAGATGGACGACTTCATCGACCAGGAAGTCCAAAATCTATCTGGCGGTGAGTTGCAACGTGTCGCCATCGTTCTCGCCCTCGGTATCCCCGCCGATATCTACCTCATCGACGAGCCCAGCGCCTACCTCGACTCCGAACAGCGTATCGTTGCCGCTCGTGTCATCAAGCGTTTCATCATGCACGCCAAGAAGACCGCATTCGTCGTTGAGCACGATTTCATCATGGCCACCTACCTTGCCGACCGTGTCATCGTTTTCGATGGTCAGCCCGCCAGGGATGCGCGCGCCAACACTCCCGAGTCACTTCTCACCGGCTGCAACAAGTTCCTCAAGAACCTCGACGTCACCTTCCGTCGCGACCCCGTCTCGTACCGTCCTCGTATCAACAAGTACAATTCGCAGCTCGACCACGAGCAGAAGACGAGCGGGAACTACTTCTTCTTGGAAGATGACTCTTGAAGTTGTGCTTGACAAGCGGAACATGCCCCTCTCCCAGCGCCGCCCGTATGGGCAAGCGAAGACTAGGGGCACGAAGAGGGGCAACAAGAAGCGTGGCTTGAGGGCTCGTCTACTTGGCTTGATGGATGAGGAGAGCGGGTCCGACGAGGAGGATGAGGACGACGACAAAGCAGTTGGCGGTGGCGTTTCCTCCTGTACGATATATATCCATACCTGCCGGTGGCAGGTGTCAAGGTACGTACGGGTCAAGTTAGGGGCCTGCTGCGAGCCGTGAGGCCACATGTATGCGGCGTGATGTCGCACATGAACGTGTTTTGGTGTGTGTGAAAAGTTTGGGAGACCTCGATATGGTCCTGCTTTGCCATTTCATCTTCTATCGTCCAGTATGGCGGAATGTTAGGAACATGCCAGCTTTTTATTCCATCCACCTTATCAAGCCAATACGTTGATCTTGTGTTCGTCTCGCATCAATCCGCCATACCATCACTGGGTGCGAAATCGTAGCGAACTTGGAGAACGGCAGGGGCACGAACACACGCTACGGAGCTTTTTCAATTTTCTGACATCTAGTATAAACCCCAAGCAAGACCATCCATGACGCTATCGGTAGTGGAAGCAAAAGCCTACGCCATGCAATGCACCGATCTGCGCTTGACCGGCATTCTCCCGCAAAGACCGAAAGAGGCAACGGACCCTCTTGATTTGCTTGTTTGTTCCTCGTGGAAGATTGTGAAAGAAGGGATGGGCTTCCTGATCTGCCTTCGCAGCCGAAAAGAAGGAGGAGAGGAGGAGGCTTGCCGATCTTCGAGGCAAAGATCACCACGAAGAAATTAAAAGAGGTGACACGCCTCTTGACTTGCCATGGCAAGACGTGACGAGCTTTAAATAATACACACCGACGGTGTGCAGTGCGCTGAGCTGACAAGACTCACGCTGATTGACAATACCGACACCCAAATCGGACTCTCGCTGTCGCATGCAGACATACCGGTTAGAACAATGTGACGCCACTTACTCATCTCCAACCGAAATAAGGTATATTGTGCCGAGGGCGAGAACCCGGCAGTAGAGGCCGTTGCCTCTTACGAGGGAAAGATGCCTAATCCTCCTCGATTTCGCCTTCCTCACTACCGGATCGCAGTGCGCGCTCCTCTACCTTTACTGGCTCGGGAACGGGAGTTTTAGACTTATGATCGTGACGGGGAGAGTAGCGGGGGCGCTGTAGACTTGTCAGTACGGTGAATTCACTATACGGAAGAGGCAGGGACGCGTACCTTGTTGTCACGCCGAGAGCTGCTCTCATCGCTCTCACGCCGGCGCCTAGTTGAGATAGGACGACCGGTTCCATCACCATAGTCTAGCTCGCTCACGCTACGCTCACGCGGATCTGCACGACTGAGAGGATCGCCACGCGAAATGTAGGAACGCTCACGCTCGGCTTCGCGCTCACGTCGCTCACGACCATAGTGATCACCACTGCCTTGACGAGAGCGTTCATATCGATCATAATCGCGCTCCCGATCGCGTCGGTGCGGCGGTGACAGCCCCGTGCTGTCGTTGTTCTTGTACCGAGCTTCTCGATCTTGCTGAGCTTGACGACGTTCAGCAGCGTAAGGATCATTTTCGGGTGAGCGGGTACGCGTACGATGACGCCGGTGAGAGTCAGAATGGCCGTTGCGATACTCACGATCTCGGTCCCGCCTGTCCCTATCTCGCTCTCTGTCCCGCTCCCTCTCGCGATCGCGCGGGTCACGCTTGTTTCGCTCACGGCGATCGCTCTCCTTTTCTTTGAGACGGCGTACATACTTGTCGAAGACGGATTGGCGGAGAGATTCAGACTTTAGCGCGCGATACTCGTCGGTCTTTTCAACGCGAGCACGTACCGCTTCCCAGTCATCGGAAAGCGATACCGGGGGCTCGAGACGCTTGATCACGGAACGGAGATTATCCATCGCGTAGCGTTCGTTGTGCTCCTCATCTCGACGCTCCTCATCTTGTCGCCTCTTGACCTTGGCAACAACGTAGTCAAAGATGGACCTGACCGACTGGTCATCAATGTTAGCAGTACGGGGGTCAGAGCTCATGATTTTCAAGAAGTCGTCGAAGGGGGTTGTAGCTGTAACCTCAAAACGGTGTTGCTGGTGCCTGTTAGCAAAGAACATCACAGGCCGAACAGGTGCGGTGCAAAGGCTTACCTCAAGCACGTTCAGTGCACGGCGACGCAACACACGGAACTTCTGCTCCTCAAGTTCCACCGCATCCCAAAACAAATCGAGCGGCGTTGAACCAAGCTGGCCGAGCATCGCAATATAGCGCGGGTCGTTCTGGATGGTGCTGTGAATTTCCTTCCACTTTGTTCCGTGTTGGAGCATACCGTCCTCGTAAAGCTCGGTCAAGAGCTGCTTGAAAGCATCCCGGTTCTGGCGGTCAATGCGACGCTTTGCGTTGTTTTCGGCCTGGACTCGGTCGTTTTGCTCGCGCTGCAGCTGTCTGATGTGTTTCTCAAAAGTAGCCAAGACATCTATACGATGGAGAGACTGATACTTCTCACTGTTGAACTCATGGTTGTCTTCGAGCTCCGCCCAGCGAGTGAAGGGCTGGAGCTCCAAGCTCTGGAGCAGATCCTCCAAATCATCCAGAGCAGACTTCTTGTCTTGAACCTCCTTCTCTGCGTTGGCCTGCTTGAGCAGGGCAATGTACTCGTCGAAGAGCTGCCTTCGCTCATGGCCGTCTTTCGCGGAACGGAATATGGTTTCCTCCTCGAGAATGGGACGGGCGGTCCTCCACTTGGTGTAGTACTTGATCTCAGGGTGGGAGCCCAGCATGGCCATGAAGTCCGTTTTCAACTTGGCCTGACGGTCGCGCTCCTTGTGCTTCTCCTGGGTGCGGAGGTCGTTGCAGTACTTCTTGAACGCCTGCTCGCGCTTCTCGGGGTCGGGGATGGCGCGCCAGTTGGGGTCCTTGATACCGACGCGGACAGCCTGCGTCCAGTCCCAGTCAGCCTGCACCTTGAGCTGCTTGAGCACCTTCATGAAAGCGGCCTCGGCATCTTGGGGGGTCGCAAATTGCAGCTCGCTGACGGGTGCGAAGCTCTGGCGCTCGCCACGCTCGCCGCGATCACCCCCAAAGCCGGCTTCGCGCTCGTCACGGTCGCCCCGGTCGCGTCGGTCGCGGCGGTCCGGGGGCTGGTAGCTGTCGCGCTCACGCTCGTTGCGGCCGTGATCGAAGGACCCGTGGCCCATGGCAGGCCCGGCAGCCCAGGTGTTGCTGCGCGGGGGTCAGCAGAGCGGCCATCGTCTGGCGCGAGGGGCACTTACGGAGGGGGTCGCTGCGGGGGCTGGCTGCTCTTGATGCGGTCCAGGTTCCTCTGGACCTCCTCGGGCATCGCCCACGTCGTCTGCTTCGTCTCCTTGTGCGCCCAGTACGGCTTGCCCTGCGGCGTCTTGTACTGCGTCCACTGCGTCCCGATCATGGAGCGCTCGTCGTCGTCCATGAGCTCCTCCGGCTTCGTCCACGTCGTCGTGTTGTCTTCGGTGTTGTGGTAGTACTCTTTGTCGCCCTGCCTGACCGTCCGCCACTTCGACTGGGGAGGCATCATCGGCGGCGGCGGCATGCCCATTGGGGGCGGATAGCCGTTCATGATGGCTGCGCGTTGTGGTGGTTGACGAGGGAGCGTCGCGAGTTGCCCATGGGAGAGGCAAAAGATCCGAAATTGCGCACGGCCCACCTCATTCACCTCCGCACAGCAACGGGCCGGCGGCCACCTTCACCTTCACCTTCACCTTCACTTTCGCTTTCGCTTCCGCTTTCGTCGCCCTCTCCCGCAGCATCCTACCTTTGAAGGATCGGACGAAACATCCGCTGGCGAATGGTGATGAGATGAGCGGTGCCTTCAAGTGAACAACACCTCGCTCAACCATGGACATGCCTCGCGCGAGTGCCGAGTTCGTGGAAACTTCTATACTCGAGGCTGTAGTCCCAACCGAGACCGATGTTGACATTGGAGATGAGCTGAACTCGTGGGATGGCAGCAACGACGAGGACGTTGCATCCATCCTACCTTTTCTCTCGCAACGACAGGTGCTCCTCTTCGGTACGTTGATTGGCCTTCATCTACCAGCAGGCTCTTACTCATGCATAGGCATACAGATGAGCTCGCTCCGGTATATGTTGTCTTCCGGACACCACACATAGAAGATGTCACCCTGAAGTCTTACCTGGCCCGACTGGCCATCAATGTTGATGCATTTGCTTTCAGCACAGCCCCTAACCCAGAGGCGGAAGGGAAAGCACCACCACCAAAAGAGCAAATCTATTCCGAGACTATAAAGCCCTCGGTAGAACCAATCATCGTTCGTCTTCACGTGGGAGGCGCACCTCACGTCTACGTCATCTGGAGGGTAGAGGTTTTCATATGTGAGATGGTCTGCCCTCGTACGCGTGCTATTCTGACCATAGCAGCTCGACCGCGAGGAAGGTTTCACAAACCAGCCCTCTATTTTCAGCCTGCTGCATTATTGAAGCCAGCAGAGAAGGCCAAGAAGAGCTTGGAAGACGACGAGTACCTGCCGAGCCATGTGCCAACAGCTCTGAACCTCTTGCAGTCGTTCGAGAGTGATCCTGCTCTGACTGGGATACACCCACGACTTTCTGCATTGAGGATCAACAAAATTGCACCATCTACACCTGTGGCCAAGGAACTCACCCGACCCATAAGGACAGGCCAGCGGCGACTCTTCCGGACATTGCCTGCGTTGATCTGGCGCGTACGGTACTCCAAGGTCCAGTCATCCTTGAACGACATGTCCCTCATGGCTTCGCTGGATCTTGAAGTCGCCTACGTCGCTGGATGTCGCATCAGCGTCGAAGAAATCAAGCTATCGCTCAAAGGAGGGGAAGTCAAGACGATTGCCGACCACAAAGGGGCTTCTCTCGTACACAAACCAGGAGATCAACTTACCTGCCTCTACAAAATCACGCCGGATCTAGCCTTCGATGGTACGCCTGTCCTTGGAAAGGAAGGCCACATCTTGAGTTTGAACATCAAGGCCAATGTGCTGGTATCAGGAGACTGTCGACCAATCATTAACATCGCGTGGCAGACAGTCTTGGACTTTACTGCTGAGCAGAACACCAGCTTGATCAGAGCAGCTCACAGATTGAGCAATCCCAATGTCCAGCAGCTCAAGCCTGCCAACCCGGAGTCGGGCTCAGGTCACGAATCGGGACATCAGCATGAAGACTCACTGAACAAGGCGATTCACGTTACTCTCACGATTACAGGACCGCCGAAAGTGCAAGTAGACGATACGTTTCATTGGGCCGTGTTCATTGTCAACCGGTCAGACAAGACGCGGAAACTTGCAGTTTTGGTCATACCAAAGAGAAAGCGAGACACGCACAGGTCTCACCCATCAACCTCATCAATCGGAGGCCATCGCATGGACAAGAAAGACCTGATAGCGAGTGCTGTTGTGGACGAAAACATTGTCTATGCGAAACAGAAAGAATCCAGGGTGGAGTCGGCGGACCTCATGTGCTTGACGACAGATGTGCGGATAGGGTGGGTCATTCCCGTCCTTGATGAGGATTCCACTAACAGGGTTTAGTCATCTTGCGCCAGGCGCATGTTATACAGCAGATCTGAAATTCATAGCGCTCACGGCAGGAGTGCTTTCGGTTGATGCTTTACGCGTTGTAGACTTGGCTACAAACGAGACATCGGATTTGCGGGACCTGCCTGCTATAGTGGTTGCAGAGAAGGAAATGTGAATGCGCTTGCTAGCATAACCAATGCATATGTACGAGATGCACAATAATGGTAGTTTAGTCTGATAAACTCAGTCGACATGACATGGGAGCTTTCGGCGGACCTCGGCAAGTCGTGGACCCCAGATGTTCCCCACCCATCTCCACAGGAATCCTGCGTCGCATATCTATAACCTTACGCGTGAGCTCCGTCGCCGCCATGTCATTCGCATTGACTGTGAGCTTCATTTGCTCACTGCCTTTGTATTTTTACACACCCAAGCACGTCCCAGCCACCTCACAATGTCTACACCCATAATTCCCTTCTCCGAGCCCCCCTACCTCTCCGGCCTCCCCTCTCCCTACTACAACGCCTCGCACCTGCGATGGCAGAAAGCCTGCCGCGACTTCATCTCCAAGCACCTCCTCGACAACGCGCTACAATGGGACACCGAAGAAACAGTGCCTGAACATGTCTTCCCCACATTCGCAGAGGCCGGAATGTTGTTGCCGAGTTTGCCGGCGCCGCTGCCGGTAGGGTGGTTGAAGAAGCTGGGTGTAAATGAGATCTTGGGCGCGGTGAAGGTGGAGGAGTTTGATTATATACACAACATGATTTACAGTGACGAGGTGGGTTCTTGACGCACATCCGAGGTGGTGAAGTTTGGAAAGAGTGGCTTGGAGCAGGACGTTATCGGGAGATGGGGCGAATAGTGCACATGCTGACCGATTGGGTGGTACAGATGGCACGAACTGGCCTTGCAGGCCCCTCAGGCTCAATGACCACTGGCATGGCCTTTGGCGTTCCCCCGATCCTGAAATACGGTTCCAAGGCCCTCCAGGAACGCTTTCTCCCTGATCTCCTCCTCGGCAAGAAGCGAACATGCATCGCCATCACCGAACCCGAAGCCGGATCCGATGTCGCCAATATCACAACCACGGCGAAGAAGACGGCCGACGGGAAGCACTACATCGTCAACGGGACGAAGAAGTGGATCACCAACGGCATCTGGTCAGACTATTCGTCCATGGCTGTAAGGACAGGAGGCCCGGGGCCCTCGGGGTTGAGCATGTTGGTTGTGCCGCTGAAGGGGTATCCGGGGGTCAGCATGAGAAGACTGAAGGTTGGCGGCCAGGTATCGGCCGGAACAACCTTCATCGAACTCGACGACGTCAAAGTTCCCGTCGAGAACCTCATCGGCACCGAGGGACAGGGCATGAAATACATCATGACCAATTTCAACCACGAGCGCCTCACCATTGCTATCGGCGCAACCCGCCAGAGCCGTGTGGCCCTCGCCGCGGCAACCGAGTATGTACTCAAGCGCGAAGCATTCGGGAAACCGTTGGTCGAGCAGCCCGTCGTACGGCACCGGTTGGCGAAGGCAGGAGCCCTGTTGGAGAGCCAGTGGGCATGGGTAGAGCAATTCGTTTATCAGATGACGAAGCTGCCGAAGGAGAAGGCGGATGTGGAACTGGGTGGGCTGACGGCGATGGTCAAGGCGCAGAGTGGGATTGTATTCAACGAGTGTGCGCAGTGTGCTGTATTGCTTTTTGGAGGGAATGGGTATACCAAGTCGGGACAAGGCGAATTGGTGGAACGTAAGTACTCTCTTTCTCTACTTTCTCTTGAAACGCATATTCTGGTACTGACTGACGGGGCGCGAATAGGCATCTACCGTGAAGTTACAGGCATCCGCGTTCCTGGTGGGTCCGAAGACGTCATGTTGGATCTGGGAGTCAGGCAGCTAGTCAAGAACTTCAAGGCGAAGACGAAAGCTTTGGAGAAGCTGGGTGGATCATCGAAATTGTAAATGAGAAGGTCTAATCGTATACACAACTAAACGCCGGTGACTTTGCAAAATGCCGAGAATGACGCTGGATCTCTAAATGCCCACATACAGTCTTAACATGCCATGAGTGGAACCCTCCATACGCAACGATAAACAAACGCCATTTATACACCCAATGTAAAGGCCAGACGAATACAAGATTCCAGGGTATCAGCCACCATCAAGAATATGCGTCCAACGCAACTCATCTCTTACAACTCCATAACCTCTTCCGTCTGTTCCGCCATGTCTTCTTCTTCTTGAGCGCCAAACACCTCTTCAATCTCCCTCGGGTCCATAGTACTCACAAACGCGCGCCGGACAAAAGTGTACCATGCACTATTCTTGCCATCTTTCTTCTTGTGCTTCTTACCCTTCGTCAACTGATCGACATCCTCATCCTCATCCATTCCTTCGGCTTCGCTATCCCCCTCTTCGTCAACGTAATCTTCATCCTCATCATTGGCAAGTACTTGATCATCTTCAACTTCGCTGTCCTTGTCCACAAGTTCTTCCCCTGTCTCGTCCATGTCGAAAGCCTTTGCCTTCCCTTTCTGGCCAACTCGTCGTGCAAGATCAACCCATCGCCTCACTGTGAGGTCTCTCAACCTGTATCGCTTGTCGGTCTTGGTATCGTATTCGACCTCAAACTCAAACTTCTTTGGGTGTGGTTTTGGTCTTGGTTTTTTTCCCTGATGTTTTCCGTGCTTTCCTTCTTTCCACTTGCCACCCTCAATCTCTCCTTCCTCATCAACATTAAGTCCGAAAATCGTCTGAGGAGTTGTAGGAGATCGCGAGGTGTGATTCTCGACAAAGTCGTTATTGATATACGTCAGGTTGGCGAAGTATTGTGTATACCCGAGCAGAGTGAGTGGTTGTGGTGAGTACGCTGGACCTGGTGGTGTCGATTTAGACGGGCCATTTGGGACTTTGAACTTGTACTTTCTCTTCTTCTTAAGTGCTTCCTTCTCCTTCTTCTTTTGCTTTCGCTTCACTATGATGTCCATTTCGCGGAGGTATGCTGCGTCATCCAAGAGGTCGACGCCGGTAAGCAGCACCTGATCGGAGGGAGGACGCGACGTTTGCGGAAGCGATACGATGGGCGAGACAAATTCATTCTCCAGTCCGGTAATATTATACTCGAGGATACGGAGCGTAGGAAAGAAGTTCGGCACAACTGATGGTGAGACGAGAGAGACGCTGTAGCGTTCGGCGTACTTGCCGCCGATTTTGTCCAGATACGATTTTCCCTTCTTGGGTTTGTCATGCTCTTTGTTTCCTTTTCCAGACCTGGAAAACATGTTGAGCATGGCCTGCCAAACGGAAAACCCTTCATCCCCATCTTCGTCATCCTCGTCGGTCTTGTATTTTAGCATCGCCTTGCCATTGTTCTTCTTGGGCGGCGAAGGCAGTTTTGACCACCTCTCCCTCAGGTCCAAGAGATAATCAGTTGCGCTCGCCACGGTGACCTCTCCATCTGTCAGTAGCTCGACCTCTGCCTCTTTCTTCGCCACCTGCGTGCTTGACATCTTCCCCTTCTTCGCGCTCTTTTTGATATGCTTGAAGTCTTGCAACATGAAGTGATCGATGTTCATATGGCCAAAAAACGATGCAGTGATGACATCGCGATATTGTTGTTCCCACAGTGCAAATTTCTGCCAGCACGATTCATCCCAGCTCTCTTTGCTGTCCACGCGCGCAGGAGGTACATGGCCAATGAGGATAGCGGAGACACCGCGGTCACGCATAATCTGGAGCTGGATCCGCAGCCATTCGAATTGCTCGTAGCCGGGCTCTTTCTTGTTCGCGCAGCCGTCGACGCCAGTATTCGATGTGAAGAAATACCTGATGTGCGTTAGCCCCCTTTCTGCCTCTTCAAAAGGCTGCAGCGTGTCAAGTTACATTGTGTTCAAGCTTAGGATGGCCAGCTTGTCCTTCACCACCTCGACCGAAAACCAGCCGCCCTGCTGGAACTGATGCCTCTGGGCTTCAGGCACCATGCCCCGCCAAATGTCCAGGTATTTAACGGTCCACTTATTCGGACCGACCAATAGGATGTTATGCGGCATTACATCGTTGTTCCCAAACGTCGGTACGATCGGTATCTTGAACAGATGCTCGCCGTCCTTCTGGCCAAACACCTCGGTGAACTTTTGCACCATGAACTCATTCTGCCGAACAATCTGGCGCTGGGTCCTGGGTATCTCCTCGTCGTTGTCATGCCTCGCCGAGTCGCCAGTCCATATGACGAAGTCGATCTGATCGGCGACATTATCCTTTATCCAGTCCATGGTTGCGTTGACGAGGGAGAGCGACGAGTCACACCCCGAGGTTTCGGCGCCGTAGTAGCCCGCCGGCCCGCGTTTTCGGTGGCATGCTGCATCGTGTTCCGTGCTCGAGTACGTCTTGTAATAGGGATCGGGGTGGAAGTCTGCGATGAACGAGGCGGCGCTATCAGAAACCGGGCTGGCCGGGTACCGGTATTGCAGAGAGGGGCACTCACCAGTGATATGCAGGAACCGGCCATGTAGCTTCCTGCCCTTGGGTTCGCTCGTGATACCGCTGCCTCTACCACCACCGCTGCTACTGCTGCTACCGCTGCCAGCTCTTATCGTCCCCGCGAGGCCTAGCTCCGCTTCCGTTCCACACCCTTGGCTCCCCATGCAGGCACAGGCGCATACGAGCCCCCAGAACAGCACATCCCTGTATCGCCCCATATTTCGGTCTTTGTGTCGTATGTGAAGTGGACATGTAGAGAAATTCAACAACGGCGGGAGACCGAGTTTTACTTGACTGATGGGTGCGCGTGTGAGCTGCGTGGGCGAGACATTGACAGCCACGATGGAGGAACGTGCCTCTGCAATCCCTGTCATTGGACGTCATAGGACCGATATTCGTACGCATGATTCCGAATTCTTGAACTAAATCTTTGACTTGCGTTTTCAAACTTATCTCAGCTAGCTCAGATGGTAACTGAGAAGGCAGTGCTTTCTGGGCTACCGTCCGAGGGACTTTCGCACGGATTTGTACAGTATACCCTTTTATAGTTCTGAAAATTTCCCTTTACCGATTAGTATCTAACCAACCGATCGATCAACCACCAACTGATCAATCAACCAACTGATCGATTAATTAATCGCGATATATCGATCAACTACCAACTGATCGATCAACCACCAACTGATCGATCAACCGACTGATCGATCAACCACTAACTGATCGATTAATCAATCTATCCCAATTAATTGATTAGTTGGTTGACTAAAATATACAAAAACTGGATTGGTTATTGCTTGGTACGTATTAGATATATATACAAAGTTTGGTGATGGTTGAGGTAGAGGTTAATACAAAATCGTAAAAGTATGAAGGATTTCTCTAAGTATCAGACGGCTTAGCCAGCCACGCCCTGCGCCCGACCCTATTGGTCAGATCCTTAGCGTCAACACTAAGGCAGGGCCACCCATGGCTGACTAAGCCATCTGAGCTCGCTGAGATAATCTCAAACCCTCGTCTCATGGACTTTCTTCTCCTCTACAACTTCCACTGTCTGCTCCTCGACATGAGCGTGATGCGGATCCTTGACGCCCACCATGTCTGCCCCCGCCTCAACATGGTTGCTTCCGCCAAACAACGTGTCAATCTCCTCAAGCGTGACCTTCTTCGTCTCGGGCACAAGGAACCACACGAAAGCCGACAGCAGTAAGTTGATGCCGGCAAACATGTAGAATGCAAAAAACCCAGAATGATCCAAGAAGGTTGGAAAGCATTGTTGCAAAGCTGCATTGGCAATGTTCTGCATTTGTGAACACATGCCAACAGCTTGGGCGCGGACATTCATGCTGAAAATTTCAGCCGTGAATATCCATACAGTAGCGCCCCATGAAGGTTTGTCTAGGCAAATGTTAGTGATCAATGTGGATGGATGGGATGGGAGGCGACTTACAGAAAAAAGCGAACAGAAACATGAGGAAGACGATGGATATACCTACAGGCACTGACTTCCCGCCACCAGCAATTGTAGGCGTTTGTGTCTCGACCGTAGCGGTGATGAGCATACAGATACCCATACCAATTCCACCGACAATAAGCAAGAACTTTCGTCCAAAACGATCGATTGTCCAGGTAGCATTGAGCGTGAAGATTATACCAAACGTAGCGTTGAGGGCGTTGATGAGAGCAATCTGTGCGGGGTCGGTGAATACCTTCTTGTAGATCTTGGAGGAGTAAGAGTTGAGAGTTCCCTGTCCGGTGATTTGCTGTCCAGCGTTTAATACCATCGCAATGTATACGCGCTTTCGAATTGACTTGTCCTTCCACAGCGCAGAGTATCCGCTCGAGATAGCTTCAGCTTCGAATTCGATGGCCTCTTGAACAGCGAAGAGCTCATCTTCAACCTCTTGCTGTGTATCACGGACCTTGGCAAGCGACTGGCGGGCACCTTCGATACGATTGCCTTTCTGGATGAGCCATCGTGGGGACTCGGGGATGAAGAACACCTGGGCGATGATAAGGATAGGCATGAATAACTGGAAAACTACCACCATCTTCCAATCCCATTCTCCAAGCTTCTGGGGATACTTTTGGCAGCCGTAGTTGATCCAGTACGCGAGAAAGGAGCCAACAGAGTAGAACATTTGCCAGAACGACATGATTGTACCACGTATCTCTGACGGGGCGAGTTCTCCAATGTAGATGGGACCGGCAGCTGCATGTCGTCAGTCCCTTCTCGACTCATAGGTGCAAGTTCGAATTACTTAGAGCAATGCCCTGTCCAATACCGATGAGCACACGTCCGCCGATGAAGCAGCCAACATTGCCTCTAGGGGTGAATGTCTGCATAAATGTAGCAATGATAACCAGGACAGAGCCCGTTGCCATTCCTATTCTTCGACCAGCCCAATCAGCTAGAGGGCCGCCCATAAAGAAACCTGCAACCACAGCGCCAACGGTATAGGCAGTGTTGATGGCGCCGATGACCTGAGAGTTCGGCTTGTTGAAATAAATTACCCAGTGATTAGAGCCCTGAACACTGTTGAAAACGGAAGCATCGTAGCCGTAGAGTACCATGCATGATGCCGCTACGAGAGAGATATACCTGAGGTTCGAATGTTAGCTCTAATCCGCATCACGTGATTTCACGTGACTTTACACACACTCCATCAGTATATAGTCTTCCTCGGTGATTGTTACTCGATCGATCGATCAATCCCTCTTTCCAGTATACTCAGGGTATCATTTCAACAGAGGCATCGAGAAAGGCTGACGTTGGTACTCACCAATTGTACACTCTCTTTTGGGAGACCATATTTACTAACGCACTTCGCACTTAGATGGTCAGAGATGCGAAGTAGCGTTTCACAAGAAGGGACCGAAAGTCGGACTGCTATCACTTCTTATACACATGGTCCTCGCACAGTGTTCTCGCTACCATCCCATGTCCCCAAGGACTCGGGAAGGGATGGTCTAGGATCCACCTGCTCAAAGCTCAAGTTCGAATAATTACACGAATCATATACCTGTTTACTCGCAACTCATCGTGCAGTATCTTAATCTAACACAGAAGGCTCACGGTGGCTTTAATCCGGGGCCCCAGAGACATTGATCTGCTCTCCGGACTTGTGGAGGGACCGCTATCGAAGATCTTCCACGAATGAGATAACGGACGCGTGGATGGCGGGCGTTAGTTATGGGAAAGTTTCCCCCGCTAATTAATGGCCGAGGCGAACATTTAGTGTAGTGGATGCTGAGATGCGATGGAGCTATATGTTAAAAGAGCATGTTCTCCTGGCTGTGCGGTAGGTATACAAGTCATCACATGGATCTTTGAAGAACAAACAGCACAATGAAGTATGCTTTCCTTGACGTCTACAAGGGCGACGGAAAGACGGCAGCACTGAAAGGACGGCATCCCCGCCACCAGATGGTGCGACAATTCGTGCGTGCCCAACTACTGAGCTACTCTATAGTAGAAGTAGGCTCTTAAAGAAGCAAAGAAAAAGGGGAACGGGCCGGATAATATACCGTACTAAATGTATCTAAGATGGACACAGTGCCTAGTACTTTACTTAAAAGACAGTGTCTCATAAATTCGGTATATCTTTGGATTAGCTTTTTACAAGAAATCTTACCTCAGCGCGCATAAATTATTGCAGCACATGGTGCCGCCGCAGTTGGTGGTTGATTAATAGATCTATCGCGTGGTTGATTGATCGATCAGTTGGCTAATAGCTCTATCGTGATTGATTGATCGATCAGTTGGTTGATCAATCGATAAATCTATCGCGCGGTTGGTTGATTAATTAGTTGCTGAAAGGCTCTAGGTCAATATATACCTTATGCGCGGTGTACAATTTTGAGAGTCTGGTGTGATGGTATAGATATATAATTTAGATAGCGTTAATCAGAATTACTTGTTATACAATCGACTCGATTTTAGAGATGATATCTAATAGGTGTGTAGAGATACTAATCAGTAAAGGGAAATTTTCAGAATTGTGAAAGGGTCTACCATACAAATCCGTGCGAAAGTCCCTCAGACGGTAACCCAGAAAGCACCGCTTGCCAAGCAACTCTATCCCCCTTTAACCATAGTGAAGCAGGGGATTTCTCGGTTACTGTCTGAGCTAGCTGAGATAACCGAATCCAGACTTCCGCAGCCTGCAGTGGCAAAGTCTCTCAGCCCTCATCCTCACACCCACCCACCACATACACCACCCAAAATCCACCGGAATGGCAGGTACGACGCCTCTCCATAATAAGAAGAAAAAGCAGGCGGTGAAAGAGCTCGACGAGGACGATGTGGCATTCAAGGCGAAGCAGCAAGCCGGTTCGTAGCCTTTCCACACACGCGGAGGCGGTGGCGGGGTATCACACGTTCGTAGGAATACGAAAGCTGACATGCCACACAGACAAGAAGGCACGCGATGAGCTGGCTGCTAAAGCTGGAGGGAAGAAGGGCCCCCTCAACACTGGGTCGCAAGGAATAAAGAAGTCGGGCAAGAAGAAATAAACGCAGAACAATGGCGGGGGTGGAGGACGGCGGACCACGACGATACTATGAATACCTAGGGCTTGGACATTATCAAAGGAGTTGAGAGAATGCCTGGATAGTTATAATTGTGAATAAATCATGATTCACTATGCATAGGTGGACTGTTTATACCTGGAGAATATTGCCATCGGTTGATCGCCCGTCTTTGCCGGCTTGACTCATGCCCTGTAGCCTAAGCAGGGTCTCTGCATCGTTCCACCTGTACTTTCCTCTATTCGTAGCAGCGCAGCGCTCTAGCTTTGTGGGCAGTATTGAAACCTTCCCCTTCTTCTCTTCGAACGGATCCCGACACTGTGCGGCACCGTAAGAATCAAGGGCTGTATAGAATTGCTACGATAACAATAACCGAAATAACATCGTGAGAGCCTAGTTATTGAACTGAGTGAGCTTTTGTCGTGATTATTTTTTGAAAGCTGTGGAGTTGACTTCGAGGCGAACGAGCATGTGAGGGACAGCGATACGTGAGAAAAATGGGTGAATCATGGATTAAATTAAATTGGATGATACTGTTTACCATCGCTACATTTTTCTTCTCGATCGCTCGCTATTAAGCTCTCCAAAGAATAGTGTTTGCCGATGCTCGCTCACCGACTTTGGTTGCCCCAGCTCCGGCGTTTATTCTGATTCACTCTCCTTTATCCGATTTTTGATTGATTAAACAGTAGGTCTGAGATGGGGTCAGGCATTCGACCTCGCGGTCGGAAACTATCGACTTGCATGTCGATGGTTTGGGTGGTGCTGATCGGAGCAGCATGTTCCCGCTCGATGGGTAGGGGAGGGGCCAGCGTTCGACGCAAGGTGTCGGTAGGTGTGATATCCGGTGGTATCAACTCTCGCCGTCCAGGTATGCTCAGTGCTTTCAACGCTTGGTCACGACCTTCGCATACACGCTTCGTAAAGGTAATCGTGAGGTTTTTCGTAGTACGTCAACTCGCTTGACGCAAGTTGGCTGAGTTCATGATGCCCGGCGACCCTTCTTGCTTCCTAGTGCAAATGCCCTGCGCTTGAACAAGCTCGCTTTGCTCTCATCGGAGGAAGTAGGTGACTTCGGTGATTCGGTGCTCGATCGTGGCTGAGAAGACGAGTCGGATGACTCGGACGTGGATCGCTCCCGGCCTTCTTTCAGAATGTCGTCGAGAGACACGTTGAGATGAGGGTGGGTGTATGTAGGTGCCTCGGCGGGTTCGAGGATTTCTTGGAATTTGGAGGTCATGGTGGTGGGTCGCAAAGTTCTTGCACTGTACTGGACTAACGATAGTCGAAGATAGGATGATCGACGTGTGTCAGAAGATATAAACGGAAAGTTCGTGTCAAGAGGATAGGATGGCCGAATATGTATACTCTTTCCAACGACTAAGTCCCAGGGGTATTTACTATCGAAGTATCGAAAAGTGTCGATTCGAACGACGATCGACACCGATCAACTCCTGCGACGGAATAACACTTCTTCAAAGGTGACAAAGTCGTATCGAGGACCCCAAAACGAATGCTGTGCTCGCACGGCAATAAAAAATATGTGGGATCTGTATGGTCTAGAACACAAGGATTGGGGCAACAGCGGATTTTTATAACCGCTCTCACTTGCTCATCCACTCACCCAACGTTATGATGAGAAGGTCCGGGGAGCCACAACGGGCCCGTACGAATTCAGCGTCTTGCAGCGTCGATCCTGGACTCATCTCGAACCCTCGGGTCGGACAGTGTCGTGTCCAGATTGGCCGCACAGACACGCACGGCAGTCGACGGCAAAAACGTTCTGTTGTGAACCACCCACCCTTGTGGCGTGCACGCTACGAGGGCACCAAGATCGGAATAGAATGCCATGACGGAATACCGACAGAGGATGCGCTTACGGCCGTCCATCCCGTTCATCCTGTCCACTATCAATCCGTTGTCGCGTGCCGCAGCAGAAAGTCTCCAGCCTGACTGATCCTCTGAGCACCTTGTCCTATCCGTCCTCGTGGTCCGCAACGGCTTTACTTCTTGCACCCTGCATGTTTGCCATATTGCGCTGCGACCACTTTTCGCCACAACTGCTGAGATGTCAAATAAGCTCACAACATCGTGCGCAAAGATCAGCGAGATCAACACTGTCGCGCACTCAACAACGCTAATACCACCGATGCTCGGTAGATTTCATGTCTGCTATTCAAAATGTGTCTTCAGAAGTCCAAAGTGCGCCGGACAACGCTGCTCACCGCTGCGCGGAGAGCATGACCGTCGCACGAGGCCATGCCCGTAAAACAAGGTCCAATGGCGTCGCATGTGCGGCAGAGTGTGCAATCCCCTGCCTTCGCCAGTTGGCCGCCACAGAAACCAATACTCGCGCTTCCGCATGGTCGAACCACCTACATTACCATTACAGATGTTCGTCACGCATGCGCTTGTTCGGCCTGTCGACATCATAATGCAGCTGTTCATTCGCCGGTATCGCCTGCGAAGCTCTTACGTGCTGCCTGCAGAGCCTTTCTTGCCCTGCAGAACATGAAGAGTAGTGTATACTCATGCGCGCCGGTGGTTCAAGAGTCACGTTTGCGCCACTTTCAACTTATCCAATTGGTTGATCAAGGCCGAAAGATTCACGTGATTCATAAATCACCAATGTTAACTGGTACCGCATTTTCGTTTCGCAGCCATCATCCCAAGAACACGTGCTTTTCTTCCGGTATCAACCCACAATGCCATCATTGCGGACCGAAGCTAAATTCTGTTCCCGCAAGCTCCGCTCACCAGCGACGACGACCCCGCCCGCGTCCTGCGGGAGCGTGATTAGTATCAGCGCCTCCCCCCCCGTCCTCGACCACGGCCACGGCCACGACCACCTCCACCTCCTCTATCTAGCTGTTCTGAATCTAGTTGAAGACCTTTCTGCATAATCTGCGCCCGCTCTTCATCCGATGCGTGGAAAACATTCGCAATCTGCAGCAGATCACAGAATGTTTGCGTGTGCGGGTTGGAGTATTCTTGCGGTATACCATCGACGTGGATACCGGTGGCCGGGTCGTACAATGGCGCTGTCTGCGTGAAGTTGTCGGGTATGATTATCTTTCCGGATTTGACCAGGTTCTCTTCTACCCATACCATTTCTTTTTCAATCAACGGTCGGTAGAAGCCATCGCCTTTGTCAGCAGGGACCCGCGCGCTTGTAACGCCCACTACCAGGTGGTTCGCGAAGACGCGCGTGATAGCGAGCCATTCGGGGTCGTACTGTAGTCGGAGAGGTCGCACGAAATCCTCTGGCTTCTGAGGTGCTATTTCTAGGAGCTGGAGGAAATGGTGGTTGGGCAAGCACTTGTCCAGCGCAAGAAACTTGGTCGTCTTGTTGGTGATATCCAAGGGAAACGGTAAAGTAGACTTGTTCTTGACCGTAGGACGCGAGAATGACTCTGGTAAGAGTGCGCGAATATCTTGGGCTACTTCTGGCACGTCGCCATTGACGTTCTTTGGTGGTGGTGCCGGAGCTGCATCATCCATGTCCAAGTCGATTTCGTCTTCGTTTACAGGCGTGGTGGCAGGAACGCTGTCCTGGGGCCGAGGAACGCTGTCCTTGGGCTGATTGGCGGAGCCTACTTGGCTTTGCTCATGATCCCAAACCGCTGCGAATCTCACGTGCATATGAGCGCTGAACCAGTAAGGAGGCCGTAGACGCTCCAGGACCTGAGTCACTGCAATACTGCCCAAAGTGCCCTCCTTTGCTTCCTGCTCAAAGAACGGCTTGGAACGAAAGAGCTGTCGATGGTTGCCTTTCCACTCCATCCCGCAAGGCCAGTCGTGGCTCAGCCCGATGTCGACTTGGCTCCGGAGCTGAAGGAGCTTGCGCGTGTCCAGCTCTCGTACATGATAGATGCTCCTTACTTGGTTAAAGTTATAAGGCAGACGTTCGAAGTGCGCTTTGTTGAAGTCGTAGCGTTTCCAGATACCCGAGAGCCCAGCTATCCGAAGCGGACCAAGCCGAATGACATTGGCTGCGCCCATGTAATAGATGTTCGGCGCCGCCCAGCCTCCATAGTAGAGCTCCCACATGTGGTTGCTGGCCTCGTGGTTTCCCCCGATGAAGATGGTCAGGTATGGAGCGATGCGCTGTCCAGAGTAGTATTCGTGGAAGTCGTGCATCGCACGGTACTTTTCAGGCATGGAGACGACTTTCAAATCGAGGGCGTTGCGGACGGCCTACCCCGTTAGCCTTTTATAGATGCAATCGAGGCCGAGGCGCACCTGAAAGTCACCTCCAATAATCAAGAGGTCGACGCCTGGCCATCCCTTGAGCTCGCATGACTTTCTGACAGACGCGTATATGTTATGTAGCGTTCCATGGCCGCAGCCCTCAACAGCTATGCGCAGACCGCCCTCGGTGGAGAGCTCTGGCGAGGTCATGCTGGTCCTGTGTCGCACGGAAGAAAGAGAGACTGTTGTCTGAAAGTCGAGGCAACTGGCAATTAGCGCCGGCGGTCGGCGTTTGACAGCTCGCAAGCGAGTTCCAGTACAGAAAGCGTGAGTGAAGCGTCGACTTTTCCCCATCTTTTGTCCATCTGCCACCTTTGAAGGCGACAACCATCACGAAGGTGAGAGTTTGCAAGCCGCCATGGCTACGACTGCAGAGGCCGCTGCGTTGAGGCTCACGTTTCTTAAAAATGCTGCGCAGGCTCTTGCTGCAACCTCTCCAACCATTTCATCAGCTCTTGGATCGGCTCACAGAAACCTTCTATCAGCCAGCGACACCGATATCGACGCACATGCCAGGCACTGGGATACACTGCGCCGCGAGATTTGCGGTAGTTGTGGCAATGTGATGATGCCGGGATGGACCGTCAGTGTCTCCCTTCCAGCGAAGCAAGCAGTGAAGAAAGATCAACCAAAACCTGCAAGGGGGGCCGGAAAGCAGATGGTGCAAACATGTCTAAGGTGTGACCGCAAGACCGTCTACACACTACGACCAAGACCCGCAAGACACATGGCCACGAAGGCCAAAGCTGCCATCACCATTATCGAGCAATCCTCAGCACCGAGCACGAAAGCGTCGGTGGAGCAGGTCAGCAAAATCACCAAGTCGGCCAGCGCCAACAGCAAGCAGAGGAAGAAAGCTCGCAGAGGAGGCCTGCAGGCAATGCTCGAGAAGAGCAAGGCTGAAAGTTCATCCGGCGGACTCGATCTGATGGATTTCATGGCTTGAGAAGCATACTGGCTTGATACTGTCCTGATACTGTCCTGATACTGTCCTGATACTGTCTTGACTGTGTATACTACATATGTACTGCTGTGTAGGGCTGAGGTGGCGGGGTTGTCGCCGCAGGGAACGCGCCAGAGCCCGCTAGAAGACCCCGCGCGGGGCTCGTTTTTTTCGAAATTTCGCATATTTCGTCACCACAGCAGTGACTCGAGGTTCAACATTGCAACAGTCCATCTTCGAATACCCCCTCCTCCAAACACTCTCTCAAGATGGCACAGCCGGGTCTTGCGCAGGACCTGTTCGAAGACATGGGCCGAAAGGTGGCCGAGGCGAGCGCACAGGAAGAGGATGCCGACGGCAGCAAGATTGTCGACGTGATAGAGAGTTTGTGCATGAATTGCCACGAGGACGTGGGTCTTTCTGCGCATGCTTCACACGCAGCCAGGCTAACTTCACAAGGGCACAACGCGGCTGCTTCTCACCAGGATTCCGTACTTCCGCGAGATCGTCATCATGTCCTTCGAATGCCCACACTGCCACTTCAAGAACGCCGAGGTGCAGCCTGCCGGGGAAATCCAGCAACGCGGTGCGAAGATCACACTCAGGGTTGATGGTGCAGAGGACCTGAGTCGGCAGATTGTGAAGAGCGACACCGCCGTCTTCCGTGTCGAGGACATTGATCTGGAGATACCCCCAGGCCGTGGGCAACTGTCAAATGTGGAAGGCATTCTGTCCATGGTCGCACAGGACTTGGAGCAGAAGCAGGAGGAGAGGAAGGAGGTCATGCCTGAAATCTACGAGAAGATCCAGGGGGTGATCGAGACGATCAAGAATATGGCAAGCGGTGGAAAGGCGCCCTTCAAGATCACGGTGGATGATCCGGCCGGCAACTCTTCCATCGAGCCTTCCACAAACGATACCGCGGCGAAGTACTTCCGACACGAGTATCCTCGAAGCGCTGAACAGAATGCGACGCTCGGTCTGGGCGACACATCGGGCGAGGCGCCTCCTACGGAGATTCGGTCAGAGTACCATGCCGACCAGATGTACCCGCAAATGCCAGCCCAGTCGATGGTGAACAACGTCGACGAGGACATTGTCGAGAACCAGGTCTATTCATTCCCGGCAAGCTGCCCGGGCTGTACAAAGCCTTGCACGACGAACATGAAGATGGTCAACATTCCCCACTTCAAGCAGGTGGTGCTTATGAGCACGGTTTGCGACCACTGCGGCTGTAAGTCACGATGGTATCCGCTTCACCATGTACACTAACTCGACTCCAGACCGAAGTAACGAAGTCAAGACGGGAGGTGAGGTCCCTGAAAAGGGTCGACGCATCACCGTGTCGGTAGAGAACAAGGAGGACCTATCACGAGACATCCTCAAGTCGGAGTCGTGCGCCCTGGAAAGCCCCGAGCTCCATCTGAGCGTGGAGCCCGGCACTCTCGGCGGCCGGTTCACGACCATCGAAGGTCTCCTCACCCAGGTCCGCGACGATCTCCGCTCGTCGATATTCGACACGGGCGACGGTGGAGATTCGATGCAAGTATCTGCCAAGGAGAAGTGGGACTCCTTCTTCAGTCAGCTTTCGGCAGCCATCAACGGCGAGATCAAATTCACCATTGTGCTCTCCGACCCACTTGCCGGCAGTTATGTGCAGAGTTTCAAAGCACCCGAGCCCGATGAGCAGATGAAGGTGGAGGACTATCAGCGCACCGAGGAGGAGGAGGAGGATCTCGGGCTCAAGGACATGAAGACTGAAGGGTATGAAGAAGAACATGCGGCGACAAAGGGTGCAACCACGGAGGAAGTCACGACGAACGGCGCATGATGTGCAGCGGTGTGGTGTCGCCTTTCTTTTTCGTTTTTCTTTTTTCTTTTTTGCATTTAGGACACATTCGGTAGATACCATGGCTCTCAGCCCCAATTCAGCATTTTTGACCACGTCCTTTGCCACGTCACTTTGCCCTTCGGTCTCGCCACCGGTTTCGTCCGTCCCTTCCCGTGTCATCTGTTGGACTCACCAGGACGCAGTATAGGCCAGGTCCTTTGCCGGGCTCAAGCGAGCCTCATCCGGGCCTTTGATCATCCTTTCCCCAAGAGCCCCCGTGTCTGGGGGACCTTGTCGACAGGCGATGCATTGCCGCGGCGATGGTTGGATGGAACTTTTCAGATACATCTATCCCCTTGGCCGACGTGATTCATCCAGCCAGCGGGTTGGCGTGAATGGTGACGCTCGTGATGTCCACCTTTTGCTTTGGCCTGGACTTCTTGTCCACCTCGATCTCCTCCAGCCTGTCCAGAACTTCCTCCCCCTCCAACAACTTCCCGAAAACGGTGTTCTTGCCATCCAGATGCGGGGCGGGCGCAAAGGTGATGAAGAACTGGCTTCCGTTGGAGTGGGCGCCCTTGTTCGCCATGCTCACGATGCCGCGCGCATTGTGTCGCAGCGCGGGGCGTATCTCGTCTTCGAACAGCTGGTTGGGCGTGTCGTAGATGGAGGTCGAGGCCTTGGACTTTGGGTCCGAGGCGGGGCTGCCGGTCTGGACCATGAAGTTTGGGATCAGGCGGTGGAACGGCGAGCCGTCGTAGAAGGAGGAGGCGCAGAGCGCGAGGAAGTTCTCGGCCGTCTTGGGGACGGATTCGCAGAAGATCTCGAGCTTGAGGTCGCCGAGGGTGGTGTGGAGCTACGGGGGGGGGCATCAGCCTCGCTGTATACGAGCATGGACATGCACTTGGGCGCAGAAGGGGAGGGAGACGACGCACCGTGACAGACATCGTCCGCGAACGGCAGCAGGTGGTGCTGTAATGCGTGGGTGACAAGGTGGTACAGGTAATAGGCAATGGGCAGCAGCAGCAGAATCGGAGCTAGGTTGGTTCGCGACCCCAACTCCAGGCCAACCCTCATTGCGACCAACCCAACTAGCCTCCAGCCTCACGCCGTGTGCCTATTCCATGCCTGTCGCTGTGCCTCCGCCGGATCCCTCGCTGACCTGACCCGGCCTTGCCTGACCTGAACCTGCCTTGACCATCGTCCGTCCTCGCTCCCATCCATCATCGTCGCCCCCCCCCGTGCCCGTCTTTCTTCCCTCCCCAGCCTGCGCTATATCGGCCGCCATATTCATCGCTAGCATTCGATCCCTCGGACCTATCACGGCTCGCAGCAGAGCTTCGCCCCAGCCCTACGCCGAGCATCGCCATCACCGAGCCCGCACACCGCAAAGCAAGCGCCGGGCCTCTGCTCTCGCTGCTTCATCTGGACATCGCCGTGCGACGCCAGCGCGCCGCCGTGTGCCCCGCCGCTCCCCTTCGTCGTCCGTCGCCTCGGCGCCTCCCACCCCCGCAACCAGCGCCCACGCGGCCTCACAGCACGCCGACGCCCGCACCGCTGCTCGCCGCCGGCTCCGGGCACCCCTCGAGCCTGAGTCTCCCGGCGTCTGCGAGTAGAGGACGCCGCCTCCTCCTCCCATGGGCCCTCGCTGCCGTCCCGGGCCAGCGCGACATCCCCGTCACAGTACCGTGAGAAGCCATGTCCTCCGCCTTTGTGCGGGTCTCCGGACCGCCTAACAGCAACTTTCTGGTCGGCTATCCAGGCATATCCGCGACCCTGGTACGTACCTCCCGCCGAGAGGAAGCTTGCCATCCCACCCGACACGGGACAGGGCAGGCCTCTTTCCATCTTGGGACGGGCAGACAGTGCTAACCAAGCCGCGATGCAGCCCCGGATAGAAGGCAAGGTCGAGATACGGCCGCTCGTTGGGGTGTCGGCGCCCGTCAACATATCGCTCGTCACGATATCGCTGCAGCGGCGCGAGACCATACACCCCTCTGCCGATTCCGTCACAAAGAAGCACTTGGCTGCGCCGCGCAAGGAAATAACCGACGTTGTGGGCAAGGAGATGCTGCTGTACCGGTGTCCGCATGGGCGCGAGTACGAGAGCGTGCTGGCCATGGACCTGCCGTTCGTCATCTTCATACCATATGGCCGCGGCGGGGAAGAGGTGGCGCGGAGAGTGCCCCCGGCGAGCTTGCAGCTGCCGAGTCGCACTGCCGAGACATTCTACGAGCTGGTCGTATCCGTGCAACAAGGCTCGACGGAGCAGAAGAAGTACCCCTTTCCCGTACCCATCCAGCGCTACGACACGCTGTCCACATTCGGCATGTACAACAGACCCGAGAGCGCAGAGCGCGTCACCGACCATCTGGTCACGCTGGGTATCAGTCTGCCCAGGTGGAGTTATGGTCCTTTGGACCCGGTGTCGGTGTACATCAAGCTCAGCCCGAACCCGGACTGGCTCAAGAAGGCGACAAAGGTGACCATTCAAAAGATCACCGTGGGCATAGACGAGGAGATCATCTTCAATCACGAGGGCGACGAGCCGACGAGGAAGGTCAAGACGCTGGCGAAGACGCAGCAGGCTGTTGGTGTGAAGATGCCGGAAGCCGGCTATTTCACGAATCTGGGGCTGGTGTTTCCCGCCAAAGACGTGCGTGACTCCGATGGCATAATACCGCGCAGCAAGAAGGAATTCCCCATGTACGCGGTCAATGGCTTCACGACTACCGGCACGCTCTACAAGATTGAGTACTATCTCACCGTGAAGGTCAGTCGGAGAACCACCTCGTCTGGCCCGTGCTAATTGCAAAAACAGGCGCAAATGTCATCAGCCCGAGACATCCTTCTCCGCCAACCCATCGTCGTATGCCCCTTTGATCACGCCGGCTGCAAAGAAGAGATGGAGGCTATTGAGCAAGCCGCCAAAGACGCCGCACACGTCGCGCCCGACAATCCCATGTTGCCCGCCGCCACCATCATCCGCTCCAACGACCCCAGTGGCCTTCGCGCTTTGGGAATGGCCATGGTGGGTGGGGTGCGAAAACCTCTGATTGAGTGAAGAGGAGGAATTCTTGGCTATACGAGGACCTATCGATGAAAGCATCTGCTGCAATCTGGTTGTGGATTTTGAACGAGAGGCGTAGGGTTGAAAGCATGCGGCGAAACAGGGGGAGAGGAGGGGGGGGGTGTCACAACACAGGATCGAGTGTCGTCACCACGGCTTCGCCTGTGGAAGACGCGTATCTTTGTACCTGCTCACTGGCGGAAAGTCTTGGTCGTTACCGGGCGTTTAGGGCTGGGGATCGCTTGGCTATGGCAAACGAGGCGCGCTCTTACGATACCACTGCGATCATACAGCGTCGGAGCTTTGGAGCCAGTGACATTTTTACTTTTCGGATTGTTACTTTTGCGTGTGGGGATGGACGACATGCTGCATTGCCTGGAGTTATTCTTCAACCCAGGGATGGTATTTGTGGGCGGCTTCTTGATGATACGTTCTTTTCTTTTGGTTTCAACGGAGCAACTGGCGATTCGGCTTGGGGGTTGAGTTTGGAGAAAAGATTCGGTGGGCAGGCTCGTCATGGTATCGTGGAGGGAATGTTGATGAAAGCAAAGGGGGAGGGGGCCGTGTATGTGTGACGAGCCAAAGAGAAGTGAAATGGACAGATGCCATGGGGAGGCATCTAGGGGGAGTGTGTATGTGGAGGCGTTCTGCACACGGGATGGAGATGGGATGTCGAGCGAAAGAGCGTATACCAACACGAGCATAAGATTTTTATCACAACTTGTTCATACACCAATTATTACTTCGCGGGCAGTCAAGGAAGAGAAACTTTGGTCGGCTTTTTTTACATGTCCAGGATATTTTCACCTCTGCTTATGAATGCTCCAAGCCATCGTCTATCCACCCATGACCACGTCGTCCCGTCCCTCGTTTCCCGCCTCCTTCCCCTCGGTTTCTGCTTCCGCCTGCAATTTCCTCGACGACGATCCCAAACTCATGTCCCGCAGTGCGATCTTTGCGGCTTGCTCGTCGGTCATGTATTTGATGTCGAGGTATTGCGGACTCGTCGGACCGAAGGTGGCCAGGGCATTGCGGAGCGAGGATTGCAGCTTTTTGGCGTTAGCGTTCGGCACGGAATCCGTGGTAGACTAAAGGAAATGAAGGTGGTGCCCAACGAAGAAGGATAGATTATCGTGCTTGTGTGGATGGATGACTCACGCAAAGCAAGAGATCATCGTCCGCGTCACCCATGATGTCTGAAATTTTTTTGATTTTTTTCTAGTTTGTGTGTAGATATTTGCAGTGTATTTCCGAGCTCGTGCGAGGAGGGGGGGGCCTTTGATTTGGTACAGATCTTGCTGGTGGGTTGGTGTGAAGAGCGTGAGGTCGGGCGAAGGACTTTACGTATGAAAACCCAAGATGCACACTGCCCACCAGTTCTCTACCAACAAACCGACAAAATCATCCATCTATCGAACAACGACGCAACAATGAAAAGACTCCTTCGTAAAAACAAGCCACCTATTCGCTTTCGTCTGGAAAGAATTAGGCGTTCCCCGCCACGCATTGACCCGTAAGCTTCCCCACCCCTTCCAAAAACAAAAATTACCTGCATCACACACCCTTTGCTTATATCCCCCCAACATCAGAGGAAAAGAGCAAAAATGTACATTTCAGCGCCTGACAAGAGTGGGATTCGAACCCACGCCCGTGAAGACTGCGGTTTTAGCTCTAATCGAGAGAACAAAGCCTAAACACAGCGCCTTAGACCACTCGGCCATCTTGCCTTGGATTGTGCGAATATGATGAATTGATGGTTAAATGGAATAGATACATCCGAGAAGGATGAGCAGAGAATGACAGATAGATGGCTCCGCTTTGAGCGATGGTACGAGGGATGAATGGGGGGCGGGCGGTGAGACGGTAATGCAGCTTATCCAATATCGGATGGAGCGGTCTTTTGGTTGGTAGAACTGGATTTCGTGGTAGATAGCTATAGAGACATGTGCATTTCCACTTCAACACATCACAACAGCATTTCATGGCAGGTACGGTACGTGCGACTTGATGATGGTTTAATATACCCGCGCCACCGACGCAAGCCATTAGACACGTACTACTCGAATCGTATAGTCAAGGCCAGCCAGAGTGACGTGGACATTTGCTTCACAAGTGCAGCTTCCGAGCCGAACAGGGATCGCGCGCACCTTGGTTCATGAAGGCATACCCCAATATCGATGTGGACAGAGTTGCTTGCAATGATTTGATTTCTTCTCCGAAGATTTGCTCAAACATTCCTTGTCGTTATAAATAGGGAATGCGATGGTGCGCCCGAGCAGTGGCAATGAAAGCTGCCCAATGACTCCGTCACCACGAGTCACACGTTATGCAAGCGATAGCCGTCCGGACTGCGCACCGTCACAACCAATGGGACCAGATGGTGAGCTTTGAGCGATGCCCATTCACGAGTCAGGCTCAATGGTACTTTACAAGAGGAGTCACTGAGCGAGCAAGGCAGGAGTCATCGACCAGAACAATTGTATATATAAGAGACAGTCCCCGGCGACATCAGCACGAAGCTGAGCACAAACCGCGCAAGACTTTGATACTACAGGAAAGACAGTAATACACACTCGCATTGGCGACCACCATCATCATCGCCCATATACAACAACCGTACCAGGAGGAGTCAATCAACCGAAGCAAGGGAGACTACGCTCAGGTCGGCGAACAGGGAGGGAAAAACACAAACAAGGGATCTCGCTTGGTCCATCGGAGACAGCCAAGTAAGAAGCACCTCGAAATCGCTAAACAAAAGGAAAGAAGTAAAAGAACGCTTTCGAAGCGGGCGAGTGTTTCCTCAGCAACTCCCCTAGAAACCACCGAATACTTATGCTTCACGATATCCGTGAGCTTGAGCGATGCTCTTCCATCTCTCAATTTCCGCCTCTAGCTCCGCATTGCGCTTCTCGAGTTGGTTCACATGATCGAATTTCCTCTGCCGGGAATCACGGGCGGCAAGAGTATTGCGCGCTCGCTTGAGGGCCACCTTGTCGCTGGGGTCGACAGAGATGATGGGAAGAGGGCCCTTTCGACGACGAGGCTTGGTAATTGATGCATTGATGGCAGGTGAACCGGCTACCGATGATTTCCTTCGGTGTGATTTGTCCAGGACGACGGGCGAGTTGGCACTGGAGACGCTCGAGTACCCCGCGGAGGCGCTGCTGACGGTGCGCTCAAGGGCAGGAGCCGCAGAGGCAGCAGGCGTGAAGGCTGGAGCGGGAAAGCTGTCAGCCTCCTCCTGGGTGAACAAGGGAAACCAAGGGTCGTTGTGGACGAGGTTGTCGCTGTTGAACATGGGCGACGTCTCGAAACTGTCATTCATGTCGAAAGGAGATGCATCGATATCGGGAGAAGTAATGTTCGTGAACGTCGTGGAAGGAGGCGCAGACTGAAGCGGATCGACAAACAAGTCCTTGGGAGACACCGTGCGCGTGGACCCCGCGACCGAGGGGTTGATGGCGGTGAAGGCGGAGGCGGGGGCCTCCCAAGGGGACATGTCGGGCTGGAGGCCAGCAAAGAGGCTGGCGCCCGAGTCGAAGGAGTTGTTGCTGTTCAAGTCTGCGTCGCGAGTGAGCTCGAGTCCGAGTAGGGCATGGCTAAAGCGAGCCTTACCTGCCATGGCTGCGACGTTGCTGGTTTGCGAGATGGGGTTGCTGGAGCTAGAGAACAAGGGAACCGGAGGACGCTGTTGTTGTTGTTGTTGTAACTGGGGCTGAGGCTGGTGAAATCCTGTGGTTGACGGCGGAGCAGAATTTGCGTAGAAGTTCAGGCCTGCGTTAAACAGATGACCAGGTTGAGGAGCGCTCGGTGCACGCTGCAGCTGAGGAGGGGCTGGAGCCGGCTGGTCGTAGAGCACGAAGTCTGTCTGTTGACGAGCGAATGCGAGCTGGGATGTATTCAGTTGTTGCCTTGAGGCTGGGGGAGCTGGTGAGGAGAGCCATGGTGATTGTGAGGTAGCCGTGGTGGACGACGTGAAGTCGAACGGGGAAGTGGTGGTTTCCGAAGAACTAGAGCGGCGCGAGGCGGTGCTGTAGTTCAGAGGTTCCGCGAAGGAAGACTCTGAGGGGTGTCTGTGAGTGGGGAGAGGGGTTGTGGTTGAGGGATCCAACGTGTCGTCGTGGGGGCGACTGAGAAGAGCGGAACGAGTTAGAAGACAGCCATTGTGGTGGGTGTCTGTGTGTGCTGGTGTGATGTGAGTGTGTGGTGGATGGGAGGGAGGGAGAGAAGAAGCGGGTGCCTGGGCGGAGGCACGTCAGGTTTTTGTGCGAGGCACAGGAAAGCGAGGCTAGCGGGACTAGCGAGACTAGCGCGGAATCAGCAATGAGTCACAGAAGGGCGCGCCGGGGGGTGGGCGCAGTGCAGCCTTCCGCGGCCAATGAGGTGCCGGGCTCCCACACCGGTCCGTGGTGCGACACACGGCCAGGGCGGGCAAAATCCCGCCCGTTTCAACACCAAAACATGTCCCCCATCTACTACGGTACATGCATCCCCAGAGGAAACTCGACGTCTGCATCCGGACGTTCGGACGAGTCGGGCGTGCCTGCCTCCCGCGTGAGACAACCCGCGCCTGCCTCCCGCGTGAGACAACCCGCGCCTGCCTCCCGCGTGAGACAACCCGCGCCTGCCTCCCGCGTGAGACAACCCGCGCCTGCCTCCCGCGTGAGACAACCCGCGCCTGCCTCCCGCGTGAGACAACCCGCGCCTGCCTCCCGCGTGAGACAACCCGCGCCTGCCTTCCGTGAGACAACGCGTGCCTGCCTGCCTAAGGCTGCCCCCCGGCTGGCACGGGCTCCGATATCAGCCATCGCGTTGCACGTACGTAGGGCGCGAATTACAAGGCAGAGGGCCCCTGTGCTCCACCATACATAGTACATATCCCAGCAGCGGATGGTTTGGAACCGGTGGAGCTGCGGAAGGACGGAAAAGAGGGCGGAGTAGAGGACGGCGCCCTTTTTTTGGTCCTATTCCGACTGCGCATAGAGCGGCTTGGTTTGTTCCGCACGTCGAGACCTGCCTCTTTGCATTGTCGTCTTTGCAAGCAGCGAAACAGCGCCGTCAAGTCCTTTCTCTCGTGGCCCAAGAAGCGGTGAGGACGCTCCCTGGAACCCATCCCGCATTCCAGCAGCCGCAATATCGGATCAGGCTGCCATCTACGACCCGGAGCTCAGCCCCAACATGCATATGCAACACTGCGGAGAGACGTGATGCTGATCTGCGGGGGTAGACAGTACACAATCCGTTGCCGAGTGGAAAACTTGGCGCGCTCGCCATGGAAGCTTGCAATGCATTTGCAAATGTACTATGTGGACGGCGTCGCGTCCATATCCGACATGTACCTTAACCCGGCCGCGGACACATGTGCTTACCCTCTAGTGATGAACAAGGTATCCTTATCCCTTCCCAGTGATGTTCGCATCCCGTACTCTTCACCCATCCGATCTGTTTTCCGATATACTTCACGCCGGTCAGAGCAAGACCGCTTTCGAGCAAAACCAGTCCCACGGCCGCGCTTGTCTCTGTGTCGGACCTTCTGCTTGTCTTATCTTTGCAACCTTCGTGCAATGTACCATGATTCTTGATTCATAATCAGCGCCGATCCAGTCTTACCCCAAATGCTAGCAGGTAAGCTGACAAACCTACAGAAGCGGTTACTTGTGAGAGACCCTAATGTACTATGTAGACTCGATGCGACTTGGTACACTTCATCTCGTCCTGCATGGCACCCCGTCGGCTCCTCTCCATTGCCCGATCTCGCTTATTCGAGTCCGAAGGGTTGCGGAGGAGTGTTGCCATATTCCTTGTGCGGGCCTCGATCCCTTCGTGTGTGGCTGTTGAAGTTGATTCCCGGTCCCTGTAAGCGAGCAGCTACGTTGTGCATGCACGACAAGCCATGGAACTTGTGTGGAAAAGACATCAGTAGTAGATTCACATGTTCGAGAACAGTCTGCCATTACCCTGACTGGACGTATTATATGGCCCTGCTGCCGATGAACCAGAAACACCTGCAAACACCTGCAAACACCATGCTAGACCATGGAGCAAACGACCATGAGGCCGATCTGGCTACAAGGAAATGATTGGGGTTGTGGGATAGAGGAAATGGGGAGAAGAAACGTGATCATGTGTTTTGAACCATGCCTGAACAGATTTGCCCTCACTTAGCGCAAGCACTCCGCGATCGTATCCCGGAACAACTTTTGTTCGGTCTTGTTCCTGATAGTACGCCACGGTAGAAGCACTCCCCTCCCACCGTGACACCCACGAGGATTCTCTTCATCATCGGGTAGCGTCAATACTTTCAGGGCTGCCTGCTTGTTGCCTCTTCGCAGTCCCTCGGCTTCCAGCCAGTATCGTGCGACCGTGAAGAATTGTCTCGCCGACCTTATAACGGCCTCCTTCACGCCGAGGCCGTTGCGTGAAACGGGGTACATGTGGTATAAGATCTCCAGAGTCTCGACTTTGTCGGCGTGCGCAAGAGCTGAAAACGCTTTCTCGCAGGCCTCATTCGATATGTCCTTGATATAGAGGGTGATGGTGCGGACGTCTTGTGCATGGGTCGCGTATTGTACCAGGAACAGCGAAAGCATGCCTGGGTCGTCGAATTGGAACCGGTTACACGAGTACAACAGCACCGTGGCCTCCTCCCGTATCTGTTTGCAGACTCGGAGCAATTTGACGTTGATGTCGTCCATCACCTTGCCCTTGTCCTTGCCCTTGTTGGTGTGTATCCGACGACGTTTGACGAGGTAGCGGCCACTCTCCTTGGTAACATAGGCGCGCTGGAAATGTAAACCCTCGCGAGAGACCAAGACCATATTGTAAACCATGTTCCGGATCTCGGCAGGAAGCGTGAGAAACGGGAAGGGGGATAGATCATGCTTGACTTGGTTGACGTCCTTGCCCTTGTCGGCGGCCTTCCTACGCTTGACCGATGGCTTTGGGTTGGGATCCGCAGGCTGTTCAGATTAGTAGAGCGTATTGCGGTCCAGGGCATGTGGACACCTACACCAGAATTCGGCTGAGGTTTGCCAGCCATCTTTGTTTCAGAGCTGTGGTTTCAATCGTGACTGGGTGAATCGAATCAGTCGGCTGTCCGCGAAGGCCTCCAGTAAGGGGCAATACCTCAAACCGAGAGTCGGACCCTCTGCGCCGTGTCTCGTAGAGCAGCTTTGGTACGATCGTAATGCTTAAAGTGTTACAGGAGTCGAGGGAGAGTGGAGGGAGGACATTGTTGTTCGAGCTTCATGACGAGGACTATAAAGGTATGGCTCTTCAGTCGCAGGTGAAGGCTAGGGTGAGGGAAAGACGTAGCTTTGTGAAGACACCAGGTAAGAGACCCGTGCATGCAAACGCAGTGATGTTGCTGAGACTGCCACGGGCTTTACGAAGAATGTAACCCCTTTCGCTCAAGTAGGGTTGAGACTGTACCAAACCGAACTTAAGAGGAGAATGCCCACAAGTGTAAAGCCGAGGCGGTTTTCCGGCCTGTGGAGACAGTGGGTGCAATAGTTGGCTCGACTCTGGTCCAACAAAGAGATTGAACAATGTCTCGAAGCCAATCCGCTAGAACAATGTCTCAACCATCGGATCATGAGCATAATCGCTGCTGTAAATAGCACTTGGGACGCCTTCAAGTCGGATGTTGCACGTGCACGCCTGACGTATAAAACAACGAAGCGTTAGATCAGCAGATTGGTGACTCTGCACGGGGCTTTACAAGTACTCCAACAATGAGTGCAATCACAGGATTGTCCCAGATGTAAAAAACTGGGGAAGGTCTCGATCCAAATCTTTAGGAGACGAACTCATTGTTCCCGGGGTATCTGTGCAATCCGATCTTCGGCTAGCGCTGATCCGGCTGCGTTGGTGACCCTAGTGCTGACATATCATCCACCACGAGCCATCAAGTCGAGCCGCGTGGGCATGCAGGGCTGATGGTTAAGAAACTACACATGCAGTCGCAGCTCCTCCAACGTAAGGATATTAAAGCCGGTCCGTCACTTTGTTCTCCGTGTTCATCACCTATATATAAACAAAGAGCTTCAGCAGGATCTGGGCGTGTAGGAACGCGTTCTTGGCGCGAATATGGTTGACCCGCAACAACAGAGCGAGAAGTTACATGCGGCGTGCGATGAGTGTCGTGAGTCACACTGGCTCTGGCCGTGCCTGATCGGGTACTGATATACGACAAAGGCACACGGAAGCTGAAGTGTTCGGGGCATCACCCAGCGTGTAATCGCTGCCAACGAGAAAAGATAAGATGCGTGTACTCACCGCAAAAGCCCATGGGACGACCGAGGAAGAGAAGGCGAGACAACTCGATGGAGCAGACGGAGCAGCTAGGCCAGACAGCAATTACGACGCCCATCACAGATGCTTTTGATATACCAGTCTTCAACGATCTGGTAACCCCTTCTTTCGATGACTTGTCTGTGTTCGACAACCTCGAGCTGAATGGCAGCTTCTCTGGTCTACCACCTCCATCATACATTGGGACAACAGCTTCCAGCGGGCTCGGACATGATATTACACATGATACTACACATGACTCGAAGTAAGCCTTCCAAATTCGAGATGCAATTCGAGATAAAAAGCCAGGCTCTCAGAGAGGGCTTTTGCAATCCGTTTATGCATATGGAACCCATTGCGACACTCCTTCCAAATCCCGTTTCACCACCCCAGCTTCACTGTCTTATTCCCCTCCCAAATTGTTCATGTCTACCCAAATCTCTAGTTTGATGGAATATCCAACTAAATATCCTTAGCTTCGACCCTAATGCGATCGACCCGTCTATCGACCCATCCCTCTGGGATGCCCAACCCACCGACCCTACCCATATCAACGGCATCCTTCCCCTCGATGTTGACACGGAAGCTACCACACCCTCGCAGGAATTTATGCCAGACACTAACCCCTGCAGCTGTTTCTCCCTCATGTACCTCGAAGTCTCCGAACTCCAATCCATCACCAACTTCTCTTTTCCCGCCATCATCCCCCGCCTACGCAGCGCAGCACATACCGCCTCGGCCATCATAAATTGTCACAAGTGCCCTTTACAAACCTTCTCCACCGTACAAAATGTACAGTCCATCACTCACCTGCTGTTGTCCCTAGCAGAACGCTACCACAAGGTGCTCTCCGAAATCGAAGTCGAGGCAGCACGGGCCGAAGCTGCAGGTGATAAAAAGCCCGTCCGTGTCGGAGACAACAGCCGTGAGAACATGCACTTGCATACGAACACTTTGGATTGTCCCATGGGCTTCAACATCGAACTCGAGCCACGTGATTGGAGAAAGATGTGTAAGGCGGCGCTGAAGACGGAGATCCTTGGTGGGGGAGCGAATGAGATGCCGTTGGTCAAATTGCTGGACGACTTTGAGAAGAGGCAGCGCAGGTGGCATACGGATGAGGATATGCATACCGAAGGGCGCGTGAGGATCTTTGGGGCGCATGATAGCTGTAAGGGAAGGGGGGATACGGCTGTGTGTTTGAGGATGGTGCATCAGGTCAAGAAGGTGATCGATACGCTGAAGTGGGAGGATTGAGATACGGTGTTGGGGATTGAGGGAGGAGTGTACGGGAGAGTAGGCTTGATAACGAACATCGAGCTTGATGATTGTAATGATGGCATTTGGCGTTGGATATCCCCTTGTAACATTATTTATCAGAGGCGCAATCTACAATCTCATCACCATCATTCGCACGCATAGTATACACTTGGCGTACTGGCATAATCGAGCCATCTCTTGCCCACTAAACTCTCCAACACTATCGTAAATGTTTTCTCATCCGCATTTCATGAAGCCACGGACAGATAAACACGCAAACTCCGTAGGCAAGCACACCTAGGGCCAGAACACCCACAAGAGTCGGGACACGCGATACTGCCCACCGTCTATGGATCTGCGTTACGATTAGTAAGATCCCAAACTTTGAAGTGGTGGCAAAAGCTTACCGCACCAGTCCCATCAACAAGCATCTTCTCGACATCCAGATCTTTGGGCAGCAAGACTGCTTTGATAGACATGATCGTCAATGAGAAATCCCCTTCCTGGTCTCCGAAAAAACTGTTCAAAGTCAGATGCGGCGCACTAGGATTGTTTCCCAAGGGTGGATTTCACCTCCTCATCATAACACTGAATCTCTTGACCCTCTTCCTGTCCAGCTCCCCGGCATCTTTCTTCTCTTTTCCCCGATACGTCGCCTTGAACTTGTTCCACGGCACAAAGACAATTGCACCTTCACCCGTCGCCGCCCCGTCACGGGCCTCCCAATCAAACTCCCAACTGATCGTTGCTTGCTCTCGTCCATTCTCCGGATTTCTAGGCAGCAACTCATCCTTCAAGATGAAGGTGTACCGTTTTCCATCGGACTTCCCAAGGTGAAGTTCGATACCATCGTAGCTGGAGAGATCCCAGGTAGATGTATCAGAGACGGTACGTTGGCTTGCAAATCCAGCGCCACCGAGGGTTTCGATGTCGAGGGTGCCGTGGAAACGAGCCCTCTTGTTGGAAATTTCCAGGTAGGACTTTGCAGAAGCAGAGTCAGTTTGCTGTATAGATTAGGATAAAGGCCGTACCTGCGACTTCCCACCTCGGACGCGATCGTCGCTTGCCGTCCAATCCGCGGCTTTCCACACCCTGGCAGTGACTTAGGTGCATGTACTTTGGAATTCTGGGGCATCTGATGGTCTTACTTCTCCCCGCCAAACAGGATAAGCTCCTTCTGTTTGCCCATATTTTCCGGTGAAGCCAAGGTGAATAGGAGGTGGTTGTTGTTGTGAGATTGAAGTTTGACAAGGTCATGCATGGATGCCCAGACTCGTCATCAAGGCGATCAGCCTAAACCCTGCAAGTCGTGTTCATCGGGGTCCGAGCTTCCTTGATCCACCCTCTCACGGCACGACCCATACGGCACATTCTGTACACCTCGCTGTCGATAGTTAGCAAGTACATTTGCGATGGACTTCAGACCTTTGAATCGGATGCAAGATACAGATGAGTCGGTGCTGGAGGAGCCGTACCGACCTTTCTACAACTTCTGGGCGCCAACGCCAGTACTCGTGAAACAGTACGTTATTTGCCATGAAATCCTTAGTTGAAGGTATTGATGAGGGCAGGGACAATGAATATGATCGAGTGGCCTTCAAGGAGAGGCCTTGGCTTGGTGTTTTGCTGTTCGATAACAATTCTTCGGATGCACGAGACCATGCCGCGAATGAGAGGAGTAGGTATGCACTCAACCTCGAGCTGATGATGTGCTGAAAGAGTGTGTAGCATTCCTGTCGTGGCTACGACTGGCCGTATACATGGCCATTGTTTCGGTGGCGATCACGATATCTTTTCATCTCAAATCTAAACCGACCACGATAGGTCTGTAGTACCCTTCGCCAATAAATGCTCCTCATACTAACCGTCGATACAGAGAAAAGATTTTCTCTGCCCATCGGTATCGTCTTCTGGGTCCTGTCAGTGGCTTGTTTGATCTCTGGGCTGGCGAACTATATCACGACAGTGGCTTTGTATAGTAGACGAACGGCACTGGTTCAGACAGGGTGGAAGACACAAGTTGTGTTCACGATAGTTGCTACGACGATCGTGGCGGCATGTGTGCTATTTTTGTCCACCAACGCGCATACGAGACGTTAGATGCTGGATGATATGCAACAGCTCGCAGCGACTTTCATTTCCTCCAGCCCATGAACATGTTTCTTGCACTCATGCATGGTTCCTGACCGTATATCTCATCCTGATCCGACTCGCCTATATTTTACAACGTTTAATCCGCCTCCAGTATGGCCCAGGTCTGGTCGTCCACGGTCGTGTAAATCAGCCCGGCTGCAATCAGATCGTCACCGGCCTGTGCAACAACGGCAGTGTCCAGACCTAATTTCGCAGCAACATCCTGTTGATGTAGACCCTCGTTCGACTGTGGTGCCTCCCTCAGATACTGGTATACCTTCCTCGCATTAGCGCTGAAGCCCGCCAGATCCGCCGCACCATATGCTCCACCCGAGGTCTGCTGAGCGGCGCCGTTTGTGGCAACTTGACCAGCAGCACCTTGATTGCTGATTGGACCACGGGAGAAGAAGAGATGCACCGCAGTCGCCTCCAGCAAATGATAAGAAACTTCGTTTTTGTCGTCGATAGGCCGTACAATCTGCGCACTGACGTGTTTCCTATCGTTGAAGCTATGGAGCTTTCCCCACGCTCTGCAGTACGCGCCTTCCACGAGCCGCGCCTTCAATGGATACTGTTCCAGGACGTCCGCATCACTCCACTGCTTGACTTCGATGCTGCCGGTGCCGTCGTCGAGTTTGTATGTGATGTTTGTGGTTTGAAAGGCGACGTTGCGTATTTGGCCGATGAAAGTGACCTGTGAGATTTTGCTGCCGTCGATCTTGAATTTGTCGCCATCGGGCTGCGCGTCAAGAATTTGCTTGATGGTGACGGGTCGGAGCGAGTCCTGCGTGTTGTCCTGGACAACAATCAGCACAAGGTGACGTTGTTGCGGCGGGAGGACCCACTCGTCGTCCGCTCGGGCTGTTCTGGCTGCCTTCAGCCATGAAGCCTCCCCCGCCTCCGCCGCCTCCGCCGCCAGCACCGTAGGATGTGTACGAAGTCTCGTAGTTGTTGTAACCTGCATCATCAGCGTGTCGGAAACACAAGCCACGGGGGGAGGGGAAAGGGAAAGGGAAAGGGCCTACTCATGGTGTGCGCAAGTGCGGTATTGTCAAGAGGATGGAGGGGGCAGACGCGTCCCGTCGCGTCTGCGAAGTTCTCGACCCCACGTGACGATGGCCAAGATTTCGCGACGACGGCCCGTGCGTTGAAATTTTGGAATTCTCGACTTCGATGGCGATGGGAGCACTCCGCAACCGCCCCAACAACCGACCATGGCTCCCCGCGCGAGCTCACCGGCGCTGTCGGAGAATGAGTTCGATATCGGCTCTGCGCTTTTCGGGGCCGACGATGATTTTGGGCAAGAGAGTGCGACTGCGAATGCTGCCAATCTCGGGCTGGATCTGGACCTTGGAAATCAGGATGGGTCGGATGACGAGGCCTTCATTGCAGCTACCCAGGCAGCTTCCAACCGGAAAGCGTCCAATCTGAGGGGAAAGACGGTCAAGAAGGGCGGTGGTTTCCAGGCCATGGGTCTGAATGCGGCTCTGCTAAAGGCAATTACGGGCAAAGGCTTCAAGGTCCCCACACCGATACAGCGCAAGGCCGTGCCGTTGATTCTGGATAGGCAGGATGTGGTGGGAATGGCTCGCACAGGTTCGGGAAAGACGGCCGCCTTTGTGATACCCATGATTCAGGCGTTGAAGACGCACTCGGCAAAGGTTGGCGCTCGCGCAATTGTGCTCTCTCCTTCCAGAGAGTTGGCGCTGCAGACCTTGAAGGTTGTGAAGGAGCTGGGTCGTGGCACGGATCTGAGGACTGTGCTGGTGGTGGGCGGTGACAGTTTGGACGATCGTATGTGCGATGCATTGCTTTGAACAGCGCAGAAGCTGACCTGACCACCAGAGTTCAATTCAATGACCAGTAACCCCGACATCATCATAGCAACACCGGTACTATATCATTTCCTTGCCCGTGGAGAATACATACTGATCAAGGGTAGGGTCGGTTCCTGCACCTCAAAGTGGAAATGGCCCTCGATTTATCGTCAGTCAGATACATTGTCTTTGACGAGGCGGACCGTCTCTTCGAGATGGGTTTCGCGGCTCAGCTAGCAGAGATTCTGCATGCATTGCCCAGCTCAAGACAAACTCTGCTGTTCTCCGCCACACTTCCGAAATCACTTGTCGAGTTCGCGCGAGCCGGTCTTCAGGAGCCTAAACTGATTCGCCTCGACGACTCCAAGGTCTCGCCGGAGCTTGAAAACGCCTTCTTCACGCTCAAGAGCGCAGAGAGAGACGCAGCGTTGCTCTACCTGCTGGATCAGATTATCAAGATACCCATGGGAGAGACTGAAGCAGCGAAAAAGGCAAAGGAAGGCGTTACGAATGGAAACAACAAGAAGCGAAAACGAGCATCCGAAGCCTCCAATCCCAAAGACATACCATCCCCGAATTCGACTATCGTTTTTGCTGCCACCAAGCATAGAGTGGAATATCTGTCGACTCTGCTGAAGACAGCGGGGTACTCCGTGTCATATGGTGAGCCCTCTTGATCCTCATTTTGTCTAAAGCTGCTGACATTATCCAGTATATGGAAACTTGGATCAGACTGCTCGGAAAGGGCAGGTCTTGGACTTCAGGGCAGGCTTGACAAACATTCTTGTTGTAACAGATGTTGCTGCACGAGGTCTAGACTTACCCTACCTTGCCAATGTCATCAACTACGATTTCCCTTCGCAGCCGAAGATCTTTGTTCACCGTGTCGGCCGAACGGCAAGAGCTGGTCGAAAGGGTTGGAGTTACAGCCTCATTCGTGACTCTGACCTCCCCTACCTGATTGATTTGCAGCTCTTCCTCGGCAAACGAATTGTTTCCGAACGGAAGCCTGGCGAGGTGCCGAACTTTGCGCAAGATGTAGTCATTGGCGGGTTTGTTCAAGATGAGCTTGAGCCAATGGTTGAAAGAGTACAAGGGCTACATGGCAAGGAAGAAGATTTGATCGACCTGCGAGTAGTCGCTGGCAAAGGCGAAGCTCAGTATGTGAGAACTCGCAACTCGGCCAGTACTCAGTCCGTCAAGCGAGCAAAGGAGCTTTTGGCATCCCGAAGCCTATCTGGCCCGCACCTGCTTTTTGGAGATGAGGTGCACGATGCTCTGCGGGAAAAAGAGAAGATGTTGGAAAGGATCAGTTCTTTCAGGCCTACGGAATCTATCTTTGAGGTCGGCAACCGAGGAACTGGCGATGTGGCTGCGGAAATTATGCGTAAGAGACGGGAGCAAATCGACAAGGTCAAGCAGAAGCAGACACATCATGCAGGCAATGTTTCGGCAGACCAGGAAGACCTTGGTACGCAACAAGAACAGATACAGGATTACGATTTGCGGTCAGACGATGCGGATGAAGTTGATGATGCGGACTTCGCGTCTGACTCTGATCTCGAAATCTCCGTGTCACACCCAGATGCAGGTCAATCCGGTAGGGAAAATTTCCAAAATTCGGAATTTTTCATGTCGTACCAACCGAAAGGCATCAATGCGGCAGAGGAGAGGGGGTACGGCGTGCATTCTGGCTCTTATAATACTGCCCAACAGAGCTCGAACTTCGTTGAGAGTGCTCGAGCCGCACAAATGGACTTGACCAACGACGAAACGCGAGGCTTTGCGGAACCCAGTAAACGGGGCGGACTGCGCTGGGACAAGAAATCCAAGAAGTACGTTTCTAGAACCAACGACGAAGATGGTTCCAAAGGCGCAAAGATGGTTCGAGGTGAAAGTGGCCTCAAGATTGCGGCCAGCTTCCGCAGTGGACGCTTTCAGGAATGGCGCAAGTCGAACAAGATAGGCCGGCTACCACGAGTAGGAGAGATGGAGACAACAGCGAACCGAGCTGCGCCCCACAGTAGCGGGCAGCATTACAAGCACAAGGCGCAGAAAGCACCCAAAGAGGCAGATAGGTACCGGGACGACTACCATGTCCAGAAAAAGAGGGTGGAAGAGGCCAAGCAGAATCGTATTGGCAAGTTCAAGGATGGTGGTGCCAAGAGTGAACTGAAGGGCGTCGACGATGTCCGTAAACAGCGGCAGCTCGAGCAGAAGCGCCAGGAGAAGAACGCGAGACCGACCAAGAAGAGGAAGCGTTGAGGTCAATGTTTAGTCCAATACCAATTCCGTACTGCGGTGGCACAGTCAGCCGGGAAGCCTGGGACCGGAGCACAAATAAATGTAAACATCAAATCTCAGCCTTGTAGTTCGGTAGTCCTGTGAGCAGCGACCACCACAAGCAATCTTCCGCGTGGCGGACACCACCATGCAATAGATGGCAGCCTGCCTGTGCAGGGCACGCAGGTCTCGCAATGATGGGGCGGCCATGGTCCCTACTCAGCACGCCCTCGGAAGGCGCGCCCGCTGTTCGCAAGCAAATCTAAACCTCCTGTTGTGCCACAAACGGGCATGCTCGTATATTGAACAGTGGCTAGTCTGCTACCGGGATGCAGTAGCCTTGCAGTATGGTGCATCGGTCGCATGCGCATGACATCAATAGAAACATAGCCTTTCGTGGCTTTTGGGAGTCCATGGGTAAGACTAGAATGCTTATTCATCGCCCGGTGGGAAGGATAGCGGCATTTCATGTTCAAGGTGCTGACGCTGTTGCCTAGGATATCAATGAAGCGGGTGGCGGAGATGGTGGGATTGCGATTGACAAGGTGCATGTCAGTTTGCAGTCTCTGGGTCATTGGGCGTCTTGATGTCCCCTCCGCAGGGCGGTATCTCGATAAAGTATAAGATAGAGTTGACACTGACAGGAGGCCGCGTATTGAGTGACAGCCTCATTGTGTGCTACACCAGCTGGACCGGTCGGCCATTCTCTGTCCGTGCTTGGCTTGTTGGCGTGACCACCCTCGGTTGCCATCAACAAGCCACGACTGTTAGCTAGCCGCTGCCAATGCCATCGGAGGGTTTTCATTACTCTCATAATCTCCTTCTCAACTGACCAGCAAACGAGCCAATGGCCGGTCGGCAAATCAATCAAAGAACGGCGTGGGCACGGCGCAGCAAGGCAGGCATCAGGGGAGATGAAGACTAACCGACGATCAAAGCTTTCCGAGATCAATAAATGAAAGGTGATTTCCAAAAACAAACTCGAGGGCACGCGGCACATGGCTGGCATCGTAAAGCACGTCATCTTAATCTAAGTCCAAGCAGAATATCCTCCGAGCCCGAACGACAGCTTAGGACGTCCGCTATACCCGGATGAATACGAGGGAGCCATCCATGCCAGTGTCCCCACGGATTCTCCAGACGAGATAACGCGCGAGCCACTCTCGGGATGCATCTTCCCTGGAAGGGTCATGGACGGGACGGACAATTCGATTGTTCTGGTGATTTGCGGTTGCGGTTGGATCGCAGGCTTACCGGTTGGGGCTAAAGCGGAGGTCTTACGGGCTTCGAGAAGGCGCCACAATATGTGCTCTGTTATGGTGGTCAGCACTTATCGTCAAGACCGTTTTTCATCCTGCCATCGTGACAGGGAGACGCACGAGAGCATTCGTGATGTTTTGTTCTCATCCTTTCCGGTGCCCACGTGCTCCTTCTTGCCTTGTGGCTCAACCTCAACCTCCCTCGCATGCAACCGTCTACATTGCACCGCAGTCACAAAACGAAATGAGGGAACGTTATGGTTTGCAGGTGACGAACGAATTTGTTTCGCTTAGCACTATTGATAGAAAATATTGGTAACCAGGAGACTTTTTACGGCGAGGCAATTGGCCGGGGGGGGGAATCAAAGCCCCTGCATTGCTGGACCGTCCCCGTTACGTCTCCACCCCGACCAACACCACACACTTTCGGCGAATTCAATCTGGACTGGTAACAAACGGAAGCACAAATTTCCGACCGTCCATGGCGCCATGGTTTCCAGGCCCTCGAGCATCGAACGTGATGGTGTATGGCGACGATGAAGGCTGCAGGGAATGAATGCCTTTGATGCCGGCAAAAGTGAACCGCACCATCTGCGCGGTCAGACGCGAAAGAGGGAGGTCGCCGTTTTCCCATGAGGAACCAGGTGTTTGCCATTTGATAAAGTATGGAGCGACGGGATCGGATGGACAAATGTTCCACCAACACACGTCCACGGTTTGCACGGGCCGCACCCAGCGCAAATCGAAAGTAAAGATTCCCGCGGCGAGGGACCGGCCAGGGGGGTTTTTCAATACGAATCCTTGTCAGGGCTGCACTTTTTTTTTTGGCACGACGCACAACGTGTGTTCGCATGGTTTGCCGATCTATCGCGCGGTTGAATCTGCGCGCCCCCCGGCCTCTATCCTGGGACACGGATGCGGAGGATGGCGTCTCGGAGACACCGTGCCATGACGTCCAGGTCCAGACGACCGTAGCGGACTCGAGCCGCCGAACTGTTCCTCGCCGTGCAGGCCGGCCACGACAGCACTCGCACTTGTACGTACCCGCTGCAGCGACCCAGCCGCAAGGGCACAGCCATTGTACAGTGCCACCGAGTCGCGCCTGTCCAGGAGGGAGTAAGGACAAGGTCAGACGCAAGTCCCGAGGACAGGGTTTCTGGACAGGCTGTTTGGTGTGTGTGTGTGGAGGAGATCCAGGGACGACGTTTCAATAGGCTCGATTATGCCATCGGCTGCCCTCGCTTCAGCGACGCCAATTTCAAACAAATAATACCTTCCTGTTGCTGTCCAATATTGCCGCTGCCATTTTTGGCTCACGGGGCCTCGCGCTGCTGTCGTGTCCTGGCTAAATCCCCGGGGTCGGTCTTGCAGGGCTTCCACGTTGCCAGGACGCAGATGGCTCCAGGCACGTTTTTTTCTTCGGAAGCCACCAACTCCCTCTTTGGTGCGAAGCGGACGGTCCGTCAGAGACTGCTTACTGCTTACGGCTGCAGATGGCCTCGCCGCTCAGCGTGCGTCTTCTTGGGTATGTGTTGGTCTGCCTTCTTCGAGAAGGTGTGCGCCGGCGAAGCCTACGTTTGGATTAGGCGTAGCTGCCCTCCGTGACTGCAGCGCCTACATCTCCGGCAAGCGAACCAAAAGCTACCGTAGTATACCGATGCAGTCTACGTACGCCGGCCATCTTGCTTCCGTCTCGTAGAATCGAGGGCAGGTGACGTTCACACTTACCCATCAGGAGTGGCCTCAGGAACAGTCAGGGCCGAGCTATTCTTGCCCGCCGTCCAATTTACAACCTCAACAACGGGTTGATATCAGTTCGCTAGGGGTTGGCTGCCGCATTTCCGTGCTCAAGCTTCTTACTCCAAAGCATGTCAACTCAGGCGCACCTCCGTCGCACTACGAGTCCGCTCCGTATGCGATTTGGCGGAAACTTTGGGAGCATGGCGTGGCCATTGGCTGCTGTTTGGGGGGCACACCTCCTGGGGGGAGATCAATGCCGTCACATGCATCGTGACTCTGGCAGCTATTGAACTCAATTATTCAAAGATGGTATATCACACAGTATCTGTGTCACACGAGGCGTAATTCGCCGAATCCACAGTGTCCAAGCTGGTCGGACGCATGAATCGAGCAATCTCCGCAGCCGCTCTTCGGACGTTTTTGGGCGATCGACGACGCCAGCCAGGATCAAGTCCACGACGGCCGGAGCATTTTGAGAAAGATTGCCATAAAACCTCGATACACGAAAACTGCCACAGCCATGCCGTCTCCAATACGGCCGCTAACGCTTCACGCAGCGCACAATCGACTACATACTACTGGTTGCCGACCATTTTTAAGATTAGCTGCCACAACTCACTTAGCGCATGAATATCATTTTGGGCATCTTGCTGGAGAGGGGGTTTCCCAGAGATGGCAGTGCGATCATCTTACTGCAGCGGGTCCGCTGTTTGACCGCGAGCTGCAGGAAACGGGCTGGCGTAGGCGATCAGCCGCCTAGGACACTGCTGTAGGCCGTTCGGGAGCCTTCGCGGGTCCCGAGCCTCGAGAAAGGACATGGCGAGGGCACCCAAAGGGGGAAGATGCCGGCAGCTGTTGAGAGCCATCATCCGCATGGACGTGCTGTGTGGACTGCTGGGAGCCTGGCGGGCTGGCACTGGCAGCACCGGCGTCCTGTAGCCCAGATGCGCGATGCTGGACGATCTGCAGTAGCGGGTTTACATACAGTTTGACGGGAGGCGGCTACAGAAGCGGTCGGCATGACGTGCGGCTGTCGCCAGTGGACTCGAACCCAGCCCAGAGATCCAATAACGCCTGGCGTCATGGAACGATATGGCGAGGACGAGACGGCGAGCGCTTCGAGGGCGATCTGTATGGGCTGGCAGTGCCGTGGGCGGCGTAGTGTCAAGCCTTATCCGCAGCGGCGTCGATCAGAGCGGTGGCTGCGGTGCGGGCCCATTGTTAGCACAAGTCTCCTACCTACGCGAAAGCCGCCAACGACGGCCGTCTCGCAGCCGTCACATCGAGACCCTCGAATCTGTCGTCTGGGCCCGGCAGCGCAAGCGCAAGCGCAACTGACAGGCGTGGCCGTGGCCGTGGCCTGTGAGTTGAGCCACAAGCAGCTTCGCGCTGGATCCTGTCGGCCACCACCGCAACCTGTGGGCCGGGGTGAGGGTGAGGGTGAGGGCGAGGGTGAGGGCGAGGGTGAGGGTGGCGTGCTGGGGATGCCCTCGCCATGTATGCCACGCTCGACCTCCTTCTTCTTGAATCAGGTCAGCGCAATACGCCGCGCTGCCTTATTTCTACGCGTAGCGGTGGTGCAATAGCGCGCGCCCGCAGCCATAGTTCGCACTCGCATGGGCATGCCAGCGGACAAGCCTCTAGGCGAGCCATCACCGAGCCGCTCCCACTCCACCCTTCCCCCTGCCACGCTCCCATTCCCATGCTCTCCACACTGTTGCTCAACTAGGCCGTGCATGCTTCCAGCGGCTCCAATCAAGACTAGGCTGCGACGGGCAGCGTGCTTTGTCAACCTAAGAACCATCAGCCGAACAAGCTCAGGCTAGCATGCCGTGCCCGAAGTGCACTCCTCTCCCTGCTCGCCCAGCTGTGACCCCAGTGCTATGGCTGTCATCCGCCGCATGCAGGTGTAAAGGACAGGGGTGCGAAGTACAGATCTGAAGAGCATGCCAACGACCCGATCGTGGTTATTACTGGAGGATCTCCCTAGTCAGACTCTTTTGCCTTCCTGCGCTGAGTGCCCTCGCATACACCGCATTGGTTCACTCGTCCGCTTTCCTCACTCTTTCAAGACCAGACCGCCTGCCTTGTCCCTGCCTCACCGGACAGGTCAACGAGGTGTGGCTACGTCGACGCCCTGACGCCGCAAGGGCACGAGTGCTTCTTACGAGCACCGCGCGCGCATTTCTCTGCCAAAGGTAGCTTATTCTGCTTTCTTAGACGCACTCTCTCTCTCTGCACCCCCTCCCCCCCTGTTCACGGACTTCGTCTACTGGCCGGATGTTTCTGATTTCTGATTCTCCGGACCGGGTACGATTATGATATGTATACGCTTGTAGCTGCCTCCCGCTCGTATCTTGAGTTTGCGCTCCACGAGCATCGAATTCGTTGTTGTGGTTGCGAGGTTGAATTTTCGCCGATCGTGGACTTACCCATCTCGACATGCAGACCCAACCGCCACCTAGAATCGACGCATCCTACCAGGAACAGTCTCATCCGAACAGCTCTGCGGTGTCTTCGGCCGCCATTCCGCTCCGTCTCCCCACCATATACGCAGAGCATTGCGCTCCCGCTGCAGACGCAGCGTTTGAGCGTTGCGCTGGCCGAACTATGCAAAGTCTGTCCTTACCTCGTCCAAATTCACTCCCTTCGACGCCGTTTGGGCGACGTCACTCGCCGGGAAGCAGCCTGGTTTCTTTGCCCTCACAGTTCAGTCCTGGCCGGCCTGAACAATATTCCTATCCGTCCCCTCCCATGTCAGATTCGCATTCTCCCGCTCGTCGCTCAGCTCAGATTGTTGAACCGGAAGGCCATACGTACCCTCCGGCTTTGAACGACCCGCGGAGGATGATTGGAGTTGCACCACCTCCACCGCACCCATCGTCGTTACTCGACCCCCGGTCTGCAGCACCATCCCACGGTATTCCGCAACCACGGTCGTTGTATCCCGGAGATGCTCAACCTAGAACCCAGCCTTTGCACTATCAGCAGGGGCGGCCGCTAGATCCTCCGTATGGTGGCATGCCAATCGTACATAACTATGCATATGGCTATCCTCCAAATGTTCCTTCCTATCTTGGAAGTCAAGGCGCGGGACCGGGTCCCCAAGTGCAGCCGGCAGCCATGATTGCACCTCCACCCCTACGACAAAACAAGCCAGCGAGAAGGACAAAAGCCCATGTGGCTTCCGCATGCGTTAATTGCAAAAAGGCTCATCTCAGCTGCGATGTTCAGCGTCCTTGTGGACGGTGCGTGGCTTCTGGGAAACAGGTCAGTGCAAACCGTTCATGTGACCAAAGACAACAATCAAACCAGACTAACTTGAATGTGTAGGAAACATGCAAGGATGTACAGCACAAGAAAAGGGGGAGACCAAGACTGAGGGAGGACAAAGACTTTGGAAGAAGTGAAGATGTGAGAACGACCCCTACCCAGCTCCACACTCAGCTGGTGGGAGCATTGCCCATATCCGGTCAAGAGTCGTACGGGCAGCAGTCACCGTTTACGACGCATCGAGCACCTGAACCGCACCGCATACTTGGTTCTACTCGAGAAGCCGACATTCCAGATATTCGTCAACAACATCTGGTAGCGGCTGCTGGAGGTGTCCCGCCACGGGCAGAAAGTTATGGTGCGCACTATGGCACGGGTCCGAATTTGGCTTACCAGGCATTGCCAATAGCGTTCCTGAATCTGGACCTTGTGATCCAGAAGTCGAACCAAAGCTTTCAAGATCTCCTATCCTTCCTCGGAGACGTGCGGGGGAAAAGTTTGGCCTATTTCCTCGAAAGTCGACAGTCGGAGGTTTTGCAAAGACTGCGCACCGAACTTCGAGATGAGAGAGATGAGCGCGAGCCGACGTATATGGCGCCCATCACCCCTGTCGGCCATGATCCTATGCATTCTGTCATGCAATCCGTGTCGGAGAGGGACGTGGAGCAGGTCAGCCAGGGCTACACTGATCGACCCTTCCTCTTGAACTTTCGTCTGCCAAACCACCAACACCAGACTCTCCAGACCCAGATTCGACTTGCAAAGACGTCGCTTTACTTTGTCACCCTCGTCGTGCATTCACCTCCTCGATCGACAGGCCCTCCTCTGTTGACCCAACAGCTTGCTCCCCCCACACCGGTACACGCCTCGCAGACCATGTCCGCACCCACGAACCCCCCCAACCGAGAGTTTGGTCCATACCCTGTGCGGCCCTCCTCTTCGGCCAGCTCAGCACCGACCTCCCCCTATTTCAACTTTTCCACGGTCCGGACCTCACTTCCGACCATCAGTTCCAGCTCATACGGGAGCAGCCCTTCGTACGGCTACTCCCCAACAGCTGGTCCCGAGCAGGGATATTTCCATCAGCCACCATCCCAGCCGGGAGCGTACCCCTCTCCTTACCAAACCATGTCCAGGACGGGCTCTGTTACGTCGGAGCCGCAGCCCCAAGCTCCATTCCAGCGTGGGCCTGTGGGTCGTCCTGGCCGAGAGGGGCTACAACTTCCACCTCTGCGCACCATGCCAGCTCCGGCGCCGCTGTTGGCGTCGCCAATGGCGAACGAGTTCGACGAGGGTGCGCGAGAGAGGGAACAACAGCGTGCACACCGGCGCAAGTCCCCGTCAAGCGCAGAGGCGATGCCCGAAACGCCGGATACGGGGAAGCGACGTCGTTTGAACATACACGAAGTGCTCGAGTGAGCCATGACGGGGCAAAAGAATGTACATACAAACCCGTAGGACGATTGTAATGCACGAGTTTCGATGGCGGATGCAGCTTTTTCGGAAGTGTTTGTCGGTGAACGTGAGAAGACGGGAGCGAAGAGAAGGATGTGTGCATGTAAAAGTATACGTTCGGTCGTTCGCTTCGATGAGACAGGCAGGCAACCCGGCCACCTTTTCCTAGTTTCGAAACACCCCCTCGTTGGGTGGGAGTGCACGACGCTGCATGACGTTCCTTTCGGCTCCGGCCAGCATTATCATTCTGGCGGCACTTCGTTCGCTTTGGCTTTTCTTATTCATCCGCTGTCCATCGTCATCGACGCTGCATGTTTTGGCATCTCGAAGGAGGGAGGCGAAGAAAGGGTTGGCATGTGCCACGAACGAGGACGGAGAGGACGCTCGCTTTTGTACCTTTGCGCTGTAGACTACAGAGAGAGGGAGAGAGAGAGAGAGAGAGACATGGACGGATGGGATGGGATGGGAGGGGGCACATTATTAGGGGAAGAGGAGGAAGGGGTAGGCTCGCATTGGCGCGTACGTGACCAGGAGAAACAATCTTCATCTCCGCTGTCGGGCGCGAGGTTCATTATCGCCAACGGCCCTGGAATCTGCGCGATGGAGTGTCTGGTGGGCAATCGGGCTGTGGTTGCGGAGACGTGATTGGCCAAAGCCGTCGGAGAATTTCTCACCAGATCGCTCGCGTATGCAGGCACCAGGAACCGTCTGGGATCTGCGTGTGGCATTGCCAGATCCAAGCCGTTCGACGTCGATCGGGACGAGTAGGGTTGTCACCTTTGCGTCGCGCGTGAGTTGAGTTCGCTTTGGGACCTTTGGCGTGCCTGGGTGGGTTGGTTGGGGCTGGCACGGGCGGGCGGCATGTCTGATGCGCTCCACCGGCAATCATGTGGCCGTGATTACACATGTGCAGATGGGTAGGAGAGGGTTGGGAGGCTCTGTATACCCTTGACACGTGGAAGGATTTTAGTTTGTGTTCTTTTTGTACAATAATGGGCCAAAGCAACCCCAGGGTTGGACTACATGATGAGTGTGCATGCAGCCCGGGTGACGACCGTAACGCCATGAATGGGTATTTCCTGAACTCCACGCTTCCCTCGGCACACCGCAACGCCCGGAGCAGACCCTTCACCCGACAATCTTCATCTTCTTCTTCTTCTTCTTGCCCTCTGCCGGGCCCTTTCCTTGCTGATAGTCCCTCCAGCTGTTGATGCGCGTGTCCCTGGTCTTCTCCCACGCGGCCTCGTGGTCCCGCTTGCGCTTCCGCTCGGCAACCTCCTCGTCCTGCTTCTTCTGCTCTCTGCCTTCCTCCCGTAGCTGTGCCTCCATCTGCCGACGCTTCCGCTTCTCGTTGTCCATAATCACCCACGTGGCCTTCTCGCGCCAGGCCTTTGCGAACTCCTCGCCCCGCGTCTCCTCGTCGTCGGCCGTCAACTTGCGCTCCCGCATGAGAAGCATGCGCGCATCGGATATGTGTTCGTCCAGCTCCGTGCGCTCCTTCTCGTCCATGAGCGTCGTTTGCGCCTTCTTGAGGCGGTCGAAGGCATCGGGCGCTCTGGGGTTGGTGGTCTTGTCCGGGTGGATCAGCAGAGACTTGGTGCGGTAGGTCTTCTTGATGTCGCTCTCGGGGACACCGGGCTGGAGATCGAGGATGGCGTAGGCGTTGAGCTTGAAGACGTTCATGATGCGGTCGATCTCGGCATCCTTGTCGAGCTCGCGGCCTGCGGCCAACAGCTCGGCGTCAATGTCGAAAGCCTTGTCGTCGGCCATGGTGGCGGGCGGCGGATGGTGGGCGGTGGGCGGTGGACGGTGGATGGCGCCGTGGAGAGAGACGGCCCCACGTCGAGCGAGCGCACAGGCCACCCAAGGTTGGGAGCTGTCGAGAAAATTGACCATTCCTCCCCCCACGACGACAACATTGCCAGCATGGTCGCTCCCGGTCTCACGGGCCGTACAAGGCCCACGAAGCTCAAGAGGCAGGCTGGTGCGCTGAAGCGGAAGCGCCAGGACGTCGACCTCGAGACCCTCGAACGAGACGTCGATGGGCTTGTACGTGCCGCCCGCTGCCAACGCCTGGGATCCGCAGGCTGCTAACGATGCTCAGGATCTCAGCAAGACATACAAGGACTTCTCCGACCTCCCGCTGTCGGGGCCGACCAGCCAAGGCCTCAGGTCCGCCCACTTCGCCGTCCTGACCGACATCCAGGCCAGAGCCATCCCCCTCGCGCTCAAGGGCCACGATATCCTGGGCGCTGCAAAGACGGGAAGCGGGAAGACGCTGTCGTTTCTGGTTCCGGTGCTGGAGAATCTTTACCGGCTGCAGCATATCGGCACAGACGCTGGACTGGGCGCGTTGATCATTTCGCCGACGCGCGAGCTGGCTATCCAGATATTCGATGTGCTCTGCAAGATCGGGAGGCATGGCCACATGTTCGCAGCCGGGCTTGTCATCGGTGGGAAGAGCTTGGAATCCGAGCGTCAGGCGCTTACGAGGATGAACATCCTGGTCGCGACACCTGGGCGCATATTACAGCACTTGTCGCAAACCGCTGCCTTCAAGGTCGACGACTTGAAAATGCTGGTCTTGGATGAGGCGGACAGGATCCTCGACATGGGCTTCCAGAGGGATGTGGACGCCATTCTGGAATATCTACCCAAGGAGAGGCAGACGCTGCTATACTCGGCAACCCAATCGAAGAAAGTATCCGACCTCGCACGGTTGAGCCTCCAGGACCCCGAATACGTATCAGTGCACGCCGAGGACCGGACGGCGACTCCGAAAACACTTCAGCAGAACTACATTGTCTGTCCGGTAGAGGAAAAGCTGGACACGCTGTGGAGCTTTATACAGGCCAGCAAGAAATCCAAGATACTGTGCTTCTTCGCCTCCGCCAAGATGGTGCGGTTTGTGTTCGAGTCCTTCCGTCACATGCAGCCCGGTATACCGCTGATGCACATCCATGGCCGGCAAAAGCAGGGTGCTCGGCTGGATGTAACGGCAAAGTTCTCGGCAGCAAAAGCTTCTTGTCTCTTTGCTACGGACGTGGCAGCACGCGGTCTCGACTTCCCGGCCGTCGATTTCGTGATTCAGGTCGATTGCCCGGAGGACGTGGACACATATATTCACCGAGTTGGCCGTACGGCTCGCTACAATCGCGAAGGTCGCGGCGTTCTTTTCTTAGCCCCCAGCGAAGAGGAGGGCATGCTCAAGCGTCTAGAAGGCAAGAGGGTGCCCGTTGAAATCATCAACGTTCGCGAGAAGAAGAAGCAGTCAATCAAGAGCCAACTTGTGCATATGCTTTTCAAGGACCCCGAGCTGAAGTATCTTGCGCAGAAGGCGTTCGTCACATACACCAAGTCGATATATCTGCAGCGAGACAAGGAGATCTTCAACGTCAAGAACCATGACCTCGAAGCCTATGCTGCCAGTTTGGGACTTCCGGGTGCGCCAAAGATCAAGTTCTTGAAGGACGATGGAAGCCGACAAAGGAAACAGCAGTCAAGACAAGAACTCGAGGTGCCCAGCTCTGAAGACGAAGATGGCAACGATTTGTCAAAGAAGGCAGCCAAACCGGTGCGGACAAGATATGATCGTATGTTCGAAAGGCAGAACCAAGACATCCTGGCCGACCACTACAAGAAACTTGTCAAAGATGGGGACGAAAACGATTTCACGGGTGGCAAGTCGGCTGCAGACGAAGATGACTTCTTGGCCGTCAAGAGGCGCATCCCAGCTGAAGACGATGATGAAAACATGCAGATGGAGGACGAAGACGATACAACCGCACCCCGTGGCAGAGTCGTCAACCTGGCAGGTGCTTCGAGACCCCTCGTCGTTGATAGCAACCGCCGCGAGAAACTGCTCAAATCGAAGAAGAAGTTGCTCAAGTTTATGGACACGGGCAAAAAGCTCGTCTACGATGAGGATGGCAATGCTCACCAGGCCTACGAACTCGAAGATGAAGATGACTTCCGTGCCAAGGGTCTCCCGGAAGAGCAAAGACAGAAGTTCATTGAAGCGGCCAAGGGGGTGGTGGCACAGGCTGATGTCGACGACAAAGCCATGGCGAAGACCAAAAGGAAGGAGAAATTGAGGAAGCGGAAGGAGCGCGAACGAGCGGGGGCAGAGCTCGGGGAGGAGGATGCCGATCGTGGGCTAGAAATCACAGGCGAAGATGCCTTGGCAAACTTCAGGGCCGATGCCGAGTACGATGAAGAGGTAGAGGCACAGAGGCCAAAGAAGGCTAAAAAGTGGTTCCAGTCTGATTCATCCGAAGATGAAGCCAGGGGTAGCAAGAAGCGGAAGAAGAGTCAGAAAGACCGTGTAGTAGAGGAGCCTGAGACTCTGGAGGACATGGAGAGATTGGCTTCTGGGCTGCTCGGGTGAGTCGCATGGTCAAGCTGCGGAAAATGTTGCCAGAGAGATGGTAGTGAGGTTCGAGAATGAGCATGTCGCAGCATTTCTCAAGAACATGAGAATGCGTACTGGAACTCCATCATATATGGACCATATTGGTTAGGATTTGAAGCTCTACGCCATGGCCAACCTTCCTTTCTATTGTTCATCTAAAACTTCTTGAACGATGATCCAAAGCCCTACACCCAGAACCAGCTCGCCGCCCTCGAACTTGGGATCCCTATCCACGTGCCATTTCATGACTAAAGGCAACGCCGAGGCCCAGAATAGAACCATGGAACTCTGCCCTACCGCCGTTTTGTCGATCATGGCGTTGTTCTCATCTGGCCCCGCTTCAGCTAGCGTCTCCGCAAGCTGCGCGATCTTTCGCCGCCTCAGGAGATCGCTCCCCGTCCCTTCACTCGTCCATGGCCCAGACATCAATGTTCCACCTTCAAACCCTTGACTTCGGCCCACATCTTCCCTCTGCTCGCGCCGCCTACCATGTTGGTTCATATATGGGTATTCTCTGTTTTCAATACAACTGCGGCTCATCCTTCGTGACGTCGCTACACATTTCCACATTGGAGTGCAACTGCACAAAGCACCCAGCCGCTCTAGCCAACAACCGAACAAGATTGCGCCAAAGTTTAGGGTGCCGTAAAAAGGTGAAAAGGAGAGGGGAAGGGCTGGTCTTTCGCGTACACGTGCTAGAGGGAAAGGTCGATAGTCTGATTCCATGACGTGTGTATAGATGTAAACTGGAGAAAGCTAGGGAAACTACGGCGAATGTTAACCTCGCCTTAACCTTCCTGTGTTTGACCGAAGCCAGGGCCTCTCTGTTGAAACTAGAACGTGACGCGTCTCTGGCCGATTCACCACATAGTACTTAGGCTAGATACACTCAGCCGAACCCTACCGTCCATCAGTTCCACACGCTCTAGTACGCCAGTCCCCGGAGTCTAAACAAATCTGCAAATTTCAAAGAAAAGGGGTCAACAGTACTGGGCATCGTTTTGCGTTCCTGGACCCCTCGATATACCGTGCAAAAGTCCCCACTCTTCATCCGTGCTGGCATCTTCAACGTCCACATCAAGGTATTCCCCGTATCGTGCATACTACCCCGCATTGAGTCCGGGCTGTGACTTGCACGACTTCTGGATCCCACCCACTCAACATGACTGGCCAACCGGAGAACGAAATGGAACGAAGACCCGCGTTGTCGTCAACAACTACAACAACGAAGAAGGCTCCGAGCCGGAAGTTCTTCCATAGCATAGAACCCACGTTCTTTGTTGCTCCGCCGAAGACCCAAACCCTCCAATTCTTGGACAATTCGGATCCAAAGAGTAAGTATCAGCGTACGAAATACATGTGAGACATACACTGACTTCGTACGCCAAATTTTAGAAAACGTCATTGTAAGGAAAAAGGCGAGGGAATGGGTGCATCGAAACAAGCAGCAAGAGTTGGTGGTGAAGACGAGACGTACAGAGGCCAAGAAAAAGAATGGGATGGAGGCGAAGGTCGAGTTTCGGGAGAAAAATGTCGAATCGCTACAGTTCCACGTGGTCTTGAGTCCTTGGATGAATCTGGCAGCCGGGAAATCAGATCCTTTCGATACATTCCCAAGAGTCGGGCGTAAGATTGACCATATCATCGAATACTGTAAGTTCGTGCCACAATCATGGGCTCTCTCTGGCTATTCATTCCCTGGACGTTGTTCACTACCACCATACATGCACTAACTCGATGGATAGTTCTTACATCTTGCCCAGACGAGCTTCCCTGTTCAGATGGTAGGCCCACGCCTCCAAATCAAGGGTCCTCTCTTTATTAACGATGACAGACAAGTACATATGGAGACCACGACAGAATTCACTGGAGTTTTCCAGAGACAATTTGATCTTGAGTAACATGGCTGAGGGCTATACGTCCTTCGTACTGTGGCTCTACGCAACAACATTGCTACGAGATGGCATCACTGGCAACTTCTTGTCTGAGGAATCAGTGTACTTCTACGAGCTTTCTCTGGAGACTATGCGGAAGGCCGTCAACGACACCGGTGGAGTGTACTCGGATACGCTCATTTGCGCTCTTGCCTGCTTCACAGCATCCTCGGTGAGATAATCCTCTTCCCTCTTTCCTCTTATGTAAACAGCCCATAGGCTGAGACAGATAAAGCAAAGATGGAATTCGAATGGCTGACTCGTATATCTAGAACTTCGCCGGTATGTACGAGGCATCGGAAATGCATTGCGATGCCATGCTCAAAGCCATCACTCTAAGAGGCAACGGAGACCTGATGGAAGGCCTTAAGCAGTACAGTAGGTCAACCTAAGCTTTCAACTTTGATCGGGTCACTTGTTAACTCCAAACCCTCTCCTTTAGAGCCTTTTACGCAAAAGATCGCCGTATGGTGAGAAACCTCCTTCCAGACATATTCAATAGACCTTGACATCGACTAGGTGCGAGTTTAGTGTTGCCTCACAGAACCGGGCAGTTCCTCAGATCTCTTACACCCCTTCGCCCCTCATCGATCATTTACCATTACCTTTGTTGCTCGAGGCACGTTGTCTGACAAGGGTGACCTTGTCAAGCATACCTCCCGTATCGAGCTCTTTTGACACGGTCTTTCAGTTGATGCATCAAGTCGCTCTGACACAGGCAAACTCGATGACCACACATGCCCGATTTCAGGGAAAGACAAAGAAAGATTCTTCGGCCATACGGCCCATGTACGATTTGGAGTGCATGTTACTAGAAATGTTATCGACGCAGCAAACAGCCGACCATGAGTACTCAAAAGTCGATGTCATGCTCACGGAGGCTTGCCAGTTATACTTCTGGGTCGGCCCTAGGGGACTTCCAACGGAGACGAAGCTATGTGATCGCTTCGTTCTCTGGCTCAAGGAAGCTCTCCTTCCGCTGATTGATGGTCCCAGAACTCCGCAGGAAGCTCCACTACGGGTTGTCTTGCCGTTAAACCTACGAGCGGAGCCAAAAATTCCCTCGACATCGTCACCGGAGCAAAACCACTCAGCCATGCATGTTATGTCGGCACCATGCACTCTCGATAATGCGATACTATGGGGTCTCTTTCTCGGCACGATAGTCGCGAGCACATTTTCAAGGCCTGAATATGGATGGTATCAAGAGCAGTTTCGGTTACGAATGCAGGTAATGAAGGTGAAGAATCGAGAGGAACTGGAGACCGTGTTGAAACTGTTTCCGAGCACTGACGGCTATCGTTGGATTAACGCACGGAAGATTGACCATCTGTTCGGCATGTCGGACCCATAGCAGTAGTCGTGTAAGAGGTGTTCCCACTTCATTTCGTATCCAGCTCAGCCTGACAAAGGTGTTCAGACTAGAGGTGGATATTACCAAAGGAGTGGAAACACTTGGTGGCGTTTGTATTTGCTAGCACGAATGACAGCCATTTTGTTGGGAAAGCCTTCCACCAGAATGGCAGCGTATTGCTGACATACGGTGGGAAAATTAGACTCCACACTGCTTCGCCTGATCCGGCTCGTGGTTCTCAAACCGTTTGCGCATTGATTTTATCATAACGTCAACGTGTCTGGGGGGTTCTCAATCCAAAAGCCTCCTTCAGAACACTCAGTACACTTCTTACTAGGCAACTGCTGTCTTTTGCGCCGAATCACCGCACTAGACACCACCGCGACTCTTGACCTCTCACTCTCACTCTCACCTTCACCTCCACTTCCAGCGAACGCACAAACTTGGTTTTCAACAAATCCCCTCCTGCTCTCGCTCTCACCACTAACCCAACCGTCAACGAACACGCAACACTTGCGCCCCACCAGCTTCTGCCTCTTCCTTCAACTTCCTTTATGCTTCGTGAGGCTCGCGGCTGTTCGATCTCGTGAACTTCGCGTTTGAGACAACATGAATCCAGGACCTCCCAAGCTCCCTCCTGAGTGCCAGGCGGTAATTGTCGTCCACGGGTTCCACGTGCCACGATCCACGCCGCAAGAAGAGACGCGCAATCGTAGCGATGATGAGTATGGCTCCCCGAACTCCCAAGCACATAACTCCCCCATGCCCCATGAACATGATCACTCCGACGCGCTTTCACAAGAAACAGGTCGTACCGAGCGCATCGACTCGCACGACCACAACTCTTCCGACCTTCCTCAACACCGTCGCTTCGCGCCTCCTAGGTCCAGCCAGCAGCAGGACCAGTCAGGTTTATCAATTGGAGCCTATCACGAGAATCTTCGCCTCCACGCCGACGACCCCTTACCCGACAAGACCGATCGATACGCGAAGCAATTGAGTCAGCCGCTATACACACCGTTTCTTACACCAGCCATTACAGAGCCGCCAGAGGATCATTGGTATCATCCGAGCAAGAACCCAGAGCATGCCTGGCACAAGAAGAATCCTCACCACATGAATTTTCGCGATTGGAAGTGGAAAGGTTCTCGTCCTCAGCAGCAGCAGCAGCAGCAGCGTACTGGAGATCCTACAAAAGACAGCCCAATATACGCCAATATGTGTGCGGTACCAGTTGAGGCAAATCTGGATGAAGAGAACTGGGTGGACGAAGAGGTGATTGAGAATTCCCAAGGTGGAATGGAATCAGTAGAGAACTCAGCAGTGGATGCCGTGACCGACTCAGCAGAGGAGAGCACGGAGAGGTCCGAAGATGACGCTCAGGCAGACACTGCTACCAAGCGTAGAGCATCTATGCTGAAGTCAGTATGTAAAACCCCTCCATTCCAACTGCAGCGTCTACAAAACCCTGCTGACATACTTCTCACCTTTAGGCACGCAAATCGATTCAAATCTACTCTCGCACGCTCGTGACCAAAATGACTTTGAGCATGAGACTGGTACGTGCATTCTATACGCCAGTAGCATCAAACCCCCAAAATGTCACAACTGACCTTATTCTCAAACTCCAGGCATGCGGAAAGGTCCAAGCACGAACCCACGAACTCACCCCAAAATTCCCCTTTCCCACGACTGCTGTCAAGTTTGTGACAACCATGGTCAATGATTGGGTAGTCACCCCGATCACGACCTGGCAGCACGAACGGGAGGCTCGACAAGGTCCGTTCGGCCGTCCGGACGGTTCTCTCGCCAATTTGCTACATGGAGAAGAGCCCGTATATCGATCCCATATCGAAGGTCAGATTTACACTCACCGCGTGGGCCAATACTCGACTATTGGGCCCTACACTAGTCGGAGGGTTGGGGAGGCAAGCGCCAATCGGGTAAGGAAGCTGTATCAGCATCCCGATGGGAGTTGGGGCTACGATAAGCCGGTCGGAAGGAGCATTTGAAGGCATTGGCTTGGGGTCCCGTTTGACTGATGGAAATACCCGATCACGGAGTCTGGTGAACGGTCTGGATCTGGACCAGCTTTACGAGTGTATATGCTAATTTGGCATATGATGGGTGTCTGCGATTCTGAGATTGACAGGTCGAGTATGGGTGGAAATTGGTTTCAGGTCTGTGTCTTCGATTACGACCTGCATGAACCATAAGAATGGGATTTGAATAGACGTGTTCAGGACTTAAGTCGCAGTTGAGGCAAAGGGCCTACAATTGCATTAATGGCTTCTGGTCGCCTTCACATGATAAGGGAGCAATGATAAGAGACTTGATTGGAAATTCACTAGCCGTGGTGCAATGTTTTCTAGATTTAGAGGAACACTGATCAAAAGCACATCACCTTGAATTTCCGTGGTTCTATGGGGTTGGCACGGACCACCACATGATGGCGCGATGATGAAGGGAATACGACTAGTGGCGTTTCTCCATCTCTCCTACATTCGTATTCTAACCACATGGATCTAAACATCCTCTCGTGTGGTATCGTAGAAAAAGTCAGCACTAAGGAAGGAGCCATTAGCGTGTAAAGTGGGGCCAGACTTTGGTCGGCCAGCGCCACCCACAACTGCTCCTGCCAGCTTCTTTCGACCACACTGAAGACATTATGCCTGCCTCGACGAAAAGAAAGCGAAGAGGCGGGCCACGCAGGAAAACGGGTAAGCGTCGTTTTTATTAACAAGCACTCACCTGCTGAACATGACCCAGGCTGGTACATAGGAGAGCTGGAACCTTGGATTACGAGGGCTGACTATTTACAGCCATACGTGCAAGACTCGGCACAGCCGCTGCGATGAGAAGAAACCAATATGTAGTAATTGCGAACGCTTGAAGCTTGAGTGCAAACCTTCTGATTTCATCGCTGCGTCGGCATGGACCACGACAGCTTTGCAAGCGGAGGAGGCACCCGAAGTACTTCCCGACTATGGAGAACATCACTTGGAAATCGAAACACTTCCCAGGCACGAAGAACCGCAGCAGTTGGTCTTTGAAGCGCCTTCATCCACGTGGGACATCTTTCGGTCCAGAATAGCTGGCTTCGAGCTACTCGCCGACGAATCGCCTCCCGACGATATGCTAACGTACCTGAACCTTCGGTCCCCTCCGACACCCAGCCTGCCACCCACCAAAGAGCCTCCCGTCACCTTGACATCCGAAACCGCTTTCCTACTGCAGACCTACCTACGCACTGTAGCAACATGGATGGATCTCATGGACCACAGCAACTCGTATCAAATACATGTACCTCGCCTGACTCTCTCCTCACCACTTATTTTCCACAGTGTTTGCGCCTTCACAGCAAAGTACCTCTCGCTGTCCAAATCACGACAAAACCATAGCACCTGGGAACCCGTCTCCAACTCGCACTATATGGAGAGCCTCCGCCTTCTCATCCATGCACTCAACACACCATCCTACGAACACGCACTCACGGCCACGATTCTCCTCGCTAGCTACGAAATAATGTGCTCCATCGCCTCGGAGCACCACAAACGTCACATGCTCGGCCAAATCATGCTCGTCAAATTCCATACCATTGACGCACGGTCAACAGGCATCCATCGAGCCAACTTTTGGATACATGTCAGGCATGAAATTGGCTTCGCGTTGACGACAGAACGGCCGATGGTGATGGATCCAATGGAGTGGCATGTTAACTGGGAAGAAGGCGATGTCAGAGAAGATGTGCAGGGAAACCACGTATTGTGGATACTGGCTCGGGTGTTGAACTTGATATACGGGCCGGATAGCGAGACGAATGTGGGGAGGCAGAAGAGAGAAGGGTTTTTGCAGGAGTTGGAGGATTGGAGAAAGAGGCAGTTGGATAGTTTCATCGGGATTCCGTATGGCGAGGAGGATGAAGATGGTTTCCGGAAAGTTTTCTTCACAGTCACTGCTGCAGGTACGTCTTCTCCTCTCATGATCGACCTATGCCCTGGTCGACCAGATGCTGATGTGTTTTCCAGCTGCTGGAACGTTTTGGTATCATGTCACACACATCCTGCTGTACACGGAGCCCTCGCTCCAAAACGAAGCCTACAAACCTTTCATACAGGACCAGGCCAAACGCATCGGCAACATTGCAATATCCGAGTTCCCAGACTCGCTGCGCGTGTTTGCAAGTCATGGATTGTACTACGCAGCGAAGCACATATCGGGTATAGCTCGTAAGGCGCGCATATGGAGCATTATGAATGCCGTAGAGTCGGAGTTGGGATACAGCACGCGGCCGATGGTGAAGCGGCTTCAGGGGCAGGCTGAGCGCGGTGGATGAACTGCTTGCGGTCCCATACGGGCGCCTCGAGTCTGAGAAGCCATGGTAGGGGACCTCTGGTGCCGGCATCGAGGTGTTGAGGGTGGAGAATAAATAGATGCAGAGTATCTAGTTTCGGTAATGCATGTTCCGCGTTTCACCCCACACAGTCCGCGTGAGTGTCGGATGGCCATCCAATTGGCTCAACCTCCGCTTCGCCACAAAGCGGGCAAGGGCGGCCCTTCCGACTGACCACCACGTGACAGCCTACCGTAATACCGGCCAACGTGCCTAGCTGCCGTGCGCTTCCACAGCATGCACAGCACGACTTGCCTGCTACCAACGCTCATATCACATCCAACCCCCCGTTCTCCTGTCCTCCCGTCCTCCCGTCCTCCCGTCCTTGCGCCGGACAAAGCAAACGAGCACTAAGCCCACAACGCGATAGCGTGGCAAGGCGGTGCCCGGACCCTCTTTCCGCACGTTACGTTCAGCGCACGTCATTGACGGAGAGAGAAAAGCTCAGAGCTGCTCTTCCACCATGGCTATCGAAGGCAGTCGCAGGCGCTTGCTCTACACACTCAACAGCCGGTGGATTTATGGGAAGATTCCGTTGCTGCATGCGGCCATTTTCCTGTTGCAGATGGCGGCCGTCTCTCTCTTGACGAGGAAGTTCAACTCGTACTATGCTTCGAGGCCAGGTAAGCATCAAATGGAGCGGCCTTGGAACGAAGAGCTGACGCGGGCCAGTCCTGACCACGATGATCACCAACGCCGTAAGACCGCCCTCCGTCCGCCCTCCGTCTCGTGATTTTGATAGATGCGATGGCTGTTGGCGCACACGAGCTGATTCGGGCACAGGTGTTGGGAGGCATAGCAGACACAGTGGCACAAACCTTGACCGCGATCCGACAGCGCGCAGTGCGCAAGGGCGACAAAGATGATTTCCTCGCCATCGAGATCCACGACCTCGACAAGAGGAACCCATGGCCGCCAGGCGAGCTCATCCCCGACTCGAAGCGACTGCCTCCGCCCTTCGATTTCGAGCGCTTGACTCGATTCATGTCGTACGGTTTCTTGATGGCCCCGGTGCAGCACAAGTGGTTCGGGTTCCTGTCGAGAACCTTCCCCGTCACGAAGACCTCGGCCATGGTTCCTGCGATGAAGCGTGTGGCTTTTGACCAGTTCCTCTTTGCGCCTGCAGGTATGATGTTATGGAAGGTGGAATCAAAGGAGCCGTATTGACAACGTCCAGGTCTGGCATGCTTCTTCACCTTTATGACTATTGCGGAAGGGGGTGGAAAGCGAGCTGTGTCGAAGAAGTTCCAGGACATCTACGTCCCAGCACTCAAGGCCAACTTCCTGGTCTGGCCAGCAGTGCAGATTATCAACTTCCGAGTGATACCTATCCAGTTCCAGATTGTACGTACATTTTTCACGATACACCGTATGCGTATACTAATCATCTCCCCAGCCCTTTGTCTCCACCATCGGTATTGCCTGGACGGCCTATCTCTCTCTTACCAACTCCTCCGAAGAGGCGTAAACAGCTGTATGCGTTCAAAAATCTCCCCCTTCCCTCAGTCACGGTCGCATAGAAATGGTTTCGGGTTAGGTATTGCTGGGTTCGTAACTTGCTCTTCAGCGTTTTGCATATCAGTGTACGGGTGAGTAAGGCGTCCGGGGTTGAATTTCGAAATTCTGGGGCGTTTGATCTCCTGGGTGTCATCGCTTTGACCTGTGCTCGCTCATTAAATTGCAAATAGTTTTATTCTTTCACCGCATTTGAAGACTCTGAGCGTCCGGTGATGTTCAAGCGGGTGGTTGTATTTGCGCGCAACCTTCCCGGCCGCGGGAATATACGGGAGGACGTCCGAGCCCGCATCCCGAAAAACGAAATGTGATCGGGTAATAAGAAAAACACATGGCCGAAATGCGTGTAGTCTGATCTAGAGAGCTTCTGCTTCAGCTTCAGCTTCCTGTGCCTCCAGCCAGCCGTGAGCCCGAGGCACAAGAACGATATCGACGGCCCCTCCCTCGTGGTTAAGATGGGGTGATTTGCACCCAAGGTTTCTCGCCAGTCTTTCTTCTCCTTATATCTTCAGCCTTGCCTGCAACAGATCGTCAGTGCTCCTTGCTTTCCATCCGCACCTAAAACGCGCATTCGTCATAAGACTGTTGATACACCATTTGCACTACCCCCACCAGAAGCTCGAGCCACAAGCCACAGCTACCCCTCCTGTGATATAACAGGCCCAACAGACACTTCAACACCGACCTGCTCATCAGACCACTTACAAATATACACGACGTAAGTAGACACTCGTGTCTTATTGCCAGTCCGACTCGAATATCGCTCTTCCCACTCACTTGCACCTCTTCTTTACCAGAGCTTGATTCTGTTGAACATCAACTGACAACACCGTACTCAGAAATCATCCACCATGTCTCTCTCCAACAAGCTCTCGATCTCTGACGTCGATCTCAAGGGCAAGCGCGTCCTAGTCCGTGTAAGTATACCCATCAAATTGTGGATTGACGAGCAATTGACGCCTAATTTTTTTCACAGGTCGACTTCAACGTCCCCCTCGACGGCACCAAAGTAACCAACAACCAACGGATCGTCGGCGCGCTCCCTACCATCAAGCATGCCATCTCCTCCGGCGCCAAGTCTGTGATTCTCATGTCCCATCTCGGCCGTCCCGACGGCAAGCCCAATCCAAAGTACAGCCTCAAGCCGGTGGTCCCCGAACTCGAGAAGCTGCTGGGCAAGAGCGTGATTTTCACGAGTGACTGTGTGGGCAAGGAGGTTGAGGACACGGTGAACAAGGCAGAGGGTGGTCAGGTCATCTTATTGGAGAATTTGCGGTTCCATCCTGAGGAGGAAGGCAGCTCCAAGGATGCAGAGGGTAAGAAAGTCAAGGCTGATAAGGCGAAGGTGGATGAGTTTAGGAAGGGTTTGACTGCTTTGGGAGATATCTACATCAGTAAGATTCCATTCCCATATGCCATGCAAGGGAAGTGTTCGAACTAACAACATGGTAGATGACGCCTTTGGCACCGCCCACCGCGCCCACTCTTCCATGGTTGGCATCGATCTCCCCCAAAAAGCCTCCGGCTTCCTCGTCAAAAAAGAACTCGAGTACTTCGCCAAAGCCCTCGAGTCCCCCGCCCGCCCCTTCCTCGCCATTCTCGGCGGTGCAAAGGTCAGCGACAAGATCCAGCTCATCGACAACCTGCTCGACAAGGTCAACACGCTCATCATCTGCGGTGGCATGTCGTTCACCTTCAAGAAGACGCTCGAGAATGTCAAGATCGGAAACTCCCTGTTCGACGAAGCGGGCAGCAAGACGGTCGGCGACCTTGTCGAGAAGGCGAAGAAGAATAACGTCAAGCTTGTGTTGCCAGTGGATTACATCACCGCAGACAAGTTTGACAAGGATGCACAGACTGGGTACGCAGAGGACAAGGACGGTATTCCCGATGGCTGGATGGGTCTAGACTGTGGAGAGAAGTCGATCAAGCTATACAAGGAGACGATCGACGAGTCGAAGACGATTCTATGGAATGGGCCTCCAGGTGTCTTTGAGTTTGACAAGTTTGCCAATGGCACCAAGGCGACCTTGGACGCTGCTGTTGCCGCAGCGCAGAACGGTAAGATTGTCATCATTGGTGGCGGAGATACGGCGACTGTGGCAGCCAAGTATGGTGTTGAGGACAAGTTGAGCCATGTTTCGACCGGTGGTGGTGCGTCGCTTGAGTTGCTTGAGGGCAAGGATTTGCCGGGTGTGAGTGCGCTGTCGAGTAAGTAGATTCATTTCCCATCATGATGGTGGTGTGGTACAGTACGAGCGGAAAATTATGGGCTGAATCAGTGGGATTGAAATTAGATCGGCAAGACGCAGTCTCTTCGAGGTTATGATGTATGCATTATGCTCTTTCCAGAGATTCATGCCATCGGCAGGTGTTCATGTTTCCACTTCCCCTTGGAAATCCCCCCTCGACAATATTGAGGAGGTCGAAAGGACGTCAACGGTACCATCCACAGTAGCGCTCTATGCACCTCTACCCAAATGCATGTTCTGGTCGTTCATACTCGATAGTCCTCGAATTGGTAAGTGTCATGATCGTGCCCGCAGGTCGGAGGTCCGTTCATTTCGTATGGCCGAGCTTCTTAAGCTCCTCCCTGCATCATCGTCAGATACACACTCCGCACTGTGGGGCAAGTCATGACCTACTTCAGCTGAACCGCAAAGTCCTCGTTCGTGTCATCGTCATCCCAGCTCTCCTCCCACAAATGTGATGTGCCGCCGGGAATCTGGGTCTCGTCCTCTTGCCAGTCTAGATGCCTTGTTAGCGTATACTCCTGCTATACCGTCCCAACACCATGATATGTTCGCGTTGCCCTTCCGTCCTTGTTCCTTGGATTGAGTGCGACGGTAGGTGGATTGCACACCTTCAACGGGGAAATCCTCGAATTCATCATCTTCCTCCAGCGGCGCGGCGGGCTTCCTTTCCTTGTCTGCCTCACTGGTCTTGGTCTTGTCCTTGTCGTCGACTGTGGCTTTGCTGGGGTTCGTGCTGCCTTGTGCTGCGCCGGACATTTTGTGGGTGTGTAGTGGGGTTCTTCTTTTTGGGCGGGTTGAGTGGAGGCAGAGTGGAGGTTGCAATGGTCGAAAAGTGAGACACAGACGCGTGGGTGTGTATTGCTGATGCGGCTCTCGGACGGTGGTGATGCGATGCGGCGGTCGGTAGATCTGGAAGGAAGAGCCGATGGCTTGGCGTTGGAGTGTCTGAGTCACGTGCAGCTCGTGTCGCCGCCGCCGCCTGTGCCCATATCTATCAGTAACGAATGGTCGGGTCACGGAGGAGAATTTCGTCCGAATGTACGCAGTTGCACGGTTGACAAGTTACTTTGAGTACATGCTTCATTACGCGATGATGCCTCGAAGTACGACTTGAAGGTCTCATCCACGACCCTGCGGGCGGAGAGGACTATCGCGAACGCCACCCACTCCGCAGATATGGACCCGCAGCCTCTGACCGCCAACGCTTTCGCGCGATTCCGTCCCCCAAACATCCTGAGACAGAAGACGCGGGGGTTGGCCCAAGATTCGCACTTGCAGTCACATCCCGCACCGGATGACGTCGGCACCGAGCAGTCGGCGGAGGATCAAAGGCCATCGTAAGCAATCGGAAGCCCGCTAAGCTGCAGGCTTGTGTATTTTAGACTTGGGTTCAGCCTCACGGCTTCGTTTCGATTGTGATAATACCTGTTCGCTTCTTTGCCCCTCCCATCTTTATCTCGTGTGTCGCTCTGCCGTTGTAGCCCCGCAGGGATTCCCGCATTGCCGGAGCAGCCATGTTGAAGGCCTTGGGATTTCGAAACCATGGGCAGACCAGGAGTCTGAACGCTCTGGATGAGCTCGCGCAGAGTAGGTTTGGTTCTGGAGGTCTGAGTGCTCCGGCTGACAGAGGACAGTCGAGGATGCGATGTCTGGTACGAGTTCTTGTGTCAATCCGTGTCCACCGATTTCGTCCTAACATCACGCGATCAAAGCTGTTGCATACATCATGGATGATGATGTCGACGCAGCAGAAGCACGTCTCAGCAAAGGCAGCTCGCCATTCCACCAGGTGCGCCCATACATGAAGCCCGGGGGTGCAACAAGCACATAATTACTTACACAAGCATAGCTTGGAAAGGGAGTGGTCACGTTCATGCGAGCTACCCTAGGCTTCGAACAGGATATCATGCGGGAAGGTCTGTGTCCGTGACAGGCTATACAATTCTGGGAATTGACGCTCCTGTAGCTTCTGCCACCCTCTCCGAAGCCGAAAACGCTGCCTACGAGAACCAACGACGAGCCCATAGAAATGCTAGTGCATACCGCTCGCCGATATATCCTCCGGGAACCGAGTACGCGGTATGTTTGGCTCAAGCACAGCTCCTCGCCGCGATCGTCGCGGTGCTGAACGAGAGCTTGACGGAAGCCGTCAAAGGGTTTTATAAGCTGAGGAAGGCATACTTGACGTTGGAGGGTGTGATGGATGCAGAGAAGAAGTTTTTGGAGACAAGAAGCACGAGTAGTCTGGCATCGACAGCTTCTGGGGAGAGCGCAGATTCGGCGGCAAACCCCCTTCCCATTCCGGACAAACCGCCAAAGAGTACACTGAGCACAGACGGGAACGAAGATCAATCAAAGAACAAAGAGATTGCCGTGGAAGAAAAGGGCAAGTCGCATGAAAAGGATGAGGGTGAGTTTGCCTTTGTGGATGCGGATGAGGAACACCAGAAGGCGGAGACGCCGATGGAGTACATGGGACATTTGAACGTGCCTGCGGGAAAAGGAAAAGGAATCGAAGTAGACAACAGGAAGCGGGATGTGCACATAAAGTCGAGTTCAGCGCCGAACCTGCCTTCGGAGGAGACGAAGGCGGATCCTTCTGTACCAGACATCATAGATGACTTTGAGGAGTTGACTCTGACAGATACCATCAAAGCCGGCGAAGACATCTCGTTATTCGGCGACCATCCTGTTGACGTCTTCATAATATCTGGCTCCAACTTCTGTTTCGGTATTCTACTCCTCATCATCTCCCTCATCCCACCGGCCTTCGCAACGCTTTTGAAGATCGTCGGCTTTAAAGGCGACCGAGAACGCGGCATCCAGATGCTCTGGCAAGCGACCAAGTTTCACAACATACACGGCGCAATGGCTGGCCTGATTGTTTTTGGTTACTACAACGGCATCACGGGTTTCTGTGACATCATTCCCCGCTCAGGCGCGGGTTCCTACCCAAAGGAGCGTTGCCAAGTCCTCCTCGCTGAGATGCGAAAGCGATATCCCAAGAGCCATCTCTGGTTGCTGGAAGAAGGCCGTGCCTTTGCGGTGGAGAAAGAGCTAGAGAAGGCTATTGAATACATAAGCAAAACCGCTGAATCGCCTCTCAAGCAGCTCGAAGCCCTGAACTGGTTCGAAAGGAGTCTGATGACTATGTGTATACACGACTATGCCGAGACCTCGGAAGCCTTCCTCAAATGCATTACCCTAAATAACTGGAGTCACGGTCTGTACTATTACATATGCGGAGCCTCACAGGTACAGTTGTATCGCAAGGTCAAGGACATCGATCCCAAGGCCGCAGGTGTCTATAAAGCCAAAGCCATGGAATTCTTCCAACAAGTCGCACCAAACACGGGAAAGAAACGCTTCATGGCACGCCAACTCCCCTTCGATGTATTCGTCGGTCGCAAAATCACAAAATGGCAAGACCGCGCCAAAGAATGGAATTGCGACATGATTGACGCCGTAGGCGTATCTCCTCTTGAAGAAATGATCTATTTCTGGAACGGATACAAGCGTATGCGTGACGAACATCTTGATGTCTCGCTCGCCAACCTCGCGTGGAGCGAATCGTCTTCAAACCCTCATTGGGATAAAGAGGGGCTTGATGAGAAGGGTATTCTGGCGGTGCTGAGGGCAGCGACGTTGAGAAGCAAGGGCGAAACGGCGAAGGCGAAGGAGTTGTTACAGTCTGAGATTATCATGGTGGATAGGCAATTGTTCAAGGGGTACAACAAGGATGCTTGGACGGTGCCAGTCGCGAGATATGAGATGGCAGCTTGCATTTGGAGGGAGGCGGATGCGGAAGGCAAACCGCAGGAACATACAGAAAAGTTGGAGGAGTGTAAGAAGTGGCTTGTTGAGGTCAGTGGATGGGAAAGCTATGATTTGGATGCCAGGTGAGTTATGTCCATTACATGATGGGTATTAGGATTGGGCTGACGCGATGTAGGATTGGGATGAAAGTTACGACAGGAAAGGCGACGTTGCGGAGGTATGGAATTGATTGTTAACGAGGATCCATGGGGAAGGGTAGGTGTATACGAGTTTGGCTTGGATAGATACGGCAAGACTGCATTCAACGGTGGACGCACATTGACTTAGCTGCAATTCATTTCTATACGGTTCGGTAACGCGATAATATCGTTACAAATTATCTTGATTTCAACCGGGTCATGCCCGTTTTGAAGCAAGCTTACGTGTTTGATACATGAGTCTTTCCTCCGCAATTGATATGTTCCAGTGCATTACTATAACTTTCAGCCATTTCTCAGATATCATATACTAAACGTCATCGCAGACATCTTTATACGACCATAATCCTAACGTATAAATTCCTTGTTAGCATGGGATGGGTGCTCTGGCACAAAATTATGAGTTTACAAGGCCCTCGATCGAGGTTCATTTGCTCCCTTCCACCGGTCCAGAGCTCAGCCTTAGTCAAAGGGCCCATAGCATATTTGCTAAAATTCAAACTTTGCTGGTCCGCAGCGAACTGCACATTATCTAGGCTAGTATTCAACCTTTAGAGATCTTCTTTGAAATAAATACAACCATGTGTTTCAACGTGCACGTTAGTTAGGGAGTAATCAAACCACACAACTTGCTCAACAATACCAAGTTTCATTTTCCATGGCAAATTCGGCCAGAAAGTGCCTAAACGGACACCAGGTGCCTTTTCCTCTGATATATACTCGGCTTGAATCGCGTTACTTTGCGTATCGAAAGAACATATACGACTATGCGAGGAACTAAGATAGAAAAGATATCTCAGAGCTAATCCTATCAGATATTGCGTTCTCAAACGTAGAGGCAAGTATATCATTTTTCAAGTAGTGGATTTAGAAGCTGTTGTGTAATAGGCTGATCCCATATTTGGGTTCGGTAGTTTTGCAACAACTTCCGCCCTATTATCCACAGTAAGAATGAAAACCTTGTTGTGCAAGCCTTCGGTAAGCTTGAGGACTTTGGTACATGTATACAAGCTAAGTTAGTGTTCACGTCTATTAGTGCATAGTATACATACAACGTTGGGCTTCTTTGCATATGTTAACAGCTGCTTTGACTGGGTGTGGCAGGCTGAACTTGAGATAGCGCTTCGCTAGTTCGTTTCGTTCGTTGGGTTTGAAAATAACATCGTAAGTACTTGTATAGGAACATAACCAGTGCAGACAGGGCGATCACGTCACTGATTGGTGTGTCTAGTTGCAAGTCGCCTACAGAGATCGAAGGCTGGTTGTCCAAATCACTTTGCGGTGCATTGCCATTTTCGACGACATCTCCAGTAGGGATAGGAATGTCTGGGTGGCGCATAGTATCAGAATTGTGTCGGATAGTCAGATTTTCCATAGAAGCTGTTACAGGAATTTCAGAGGAGTCGCTGTGAAGGTGGTTAAAGCCGTTGGGTGAAAGGGTCCAAAATTCGGACATGCATGCTACGGACGTGTCATTCTGAGAATCAATAGCTTCTGCCCATCTTTAGCGCTGTTCGGTAGAAATATCCCGTAGAAAGCCGTCTATAATTATTGGGATGAGTTGATTGCGTGAAGTGTCGGCTGAACTGGTATCTCTAGCCTAATTAATACCTCCATTAACCTGGCCCGTTTGAGTGGGGGTGGTTAGTGGTGTAGAGGCAGAAGGGCTAGATTGATCGTTGGACATGCTGGGTGGTTCTGAGAGGCAGGATGCAAACGGTCCTACGTAAATGTTACCATGCTGTCCATAAACAGGCACTGTTTGCTCTTGCCTTGGTGATTTCGATCACGGAAACAAGTGCTCGAGCTGCCTTCGTATGGCAAGGTATACTGGCTAGTATAAACTCGACCCTTGATTGTGAGGGATATGTCTGCCAAAGAGAGGTCAAGAATAATGGGATCAGCTAGGGGGGGACGAAAAACGAATTGTGTGCTACGCTGATGGTGCCCTGGACGCCCGAATAGAGACAGTGACCATGAAGCTTTATACCCATCTGTTCGCATACACTTCATGGCCGTTCCCACCCCCGTATCTGCAGTCACTGGTACTCTTTCTCATAGATGCAGAAGCAACAGCGGGAATGCTCTCATTACAGAAATCCCCGTGGGTACGAAATGGCCTGCAGTAAAGAGTACTTCTGACGTTGGTTTAGGCTTAGAGTATTGCGAACTGCGTCAGATTGTCCTTACACTAATCCTTTCTTAAAACCGACGCGTGTTAACAGCCTTCATCTGTGCTCTCCTATTGATAGTTCTGATGTCGCATTTAAGTTTAACCGAGATAACTTAGCAAGAAAGTCACGACGCCCGTTTACTTGCCCTTGGAGAGAAGTACGCACGTCGCACTCTTGCCTCTTTGCGGACTTTCTGCTTGCACTATTCATTTCTTTCTCCTTACCAAAAGACCAAAAATCTCTTGAATACTACTCTACCTCCAACCTGCTTATAGCAAAGTTAGACTATTTTCGTACCATTACAAATAGTAACATATCAATTCTCTCAAACAGAAATTGCTGAAAAGTACACTCAATACGTGTTGAATCGAATAATGTACTATCTACTAGTATAGTAACTCGATAGCCAGAGCGCTAGGCCTAGCTAGACTATCGTATACGTGACCATAAATCAATTAGCTAACGCATAGCTCATGATGAAATATACATTTGATTTGCCACACTTTAGTTCAACCCCATGTGCCTGTTTACCCTTGAAGGAGACGCATGTACGTCGTCTTGCTTCCGAATCTCTTTAGAATTACTGTACCTTAATCTCCCTTTGTATCTGGGGTCGATATCTGGTTATCCGCGGATTGCTAAGAAAAGGTCTATGGACATGCGAAGATACAAGTCGTATTATTCCTGAGTATAATTGTGTAAGAACTTTTACCTTGTGCTGCTTGCAGGCATCCATGCTAGGGTGAAATTTGATGCATGCTATTGTGCTGTATCGCTTAGATATAGAATATGAGAGTGGATGTTGGGATTGATTAGATGTTATTCATGCTGCAGTATTTTTCTATACCGTATCGCTTAGATATTGTAACTTGGGTGGTATTAGAAATTGCAGCTCGGTCCTTTATCACGTTCGTCGGGGATGGCTTTGGTGATGCCTATAGCGATGTCGTTTTCTTGCAGCAAAACACATTCCATTATGGCCACATGGAGAAAGCTACTCCTATAGTGATAGGAGTATAGAATCTCTCTACCCAGACTTACTTTCCTGCTGCTAATATTAGATTGTTCCGGATAATAAAATTATCTGAAGTGAAAGACTCAGGATAACTAAAGCCTCCACGCGGTTGGCTGCTGCCTAACTAATAGTTGGACTTCTAATACAAACAAGGTTGCCACTAGCATCGTCCCATGTAGTCGCTCCTTGTTTGCTTGGGTAGTTCTTCAGTCAATCAAGCTGTAGTGTCAATCGCCTACTAGTAAAAACCGGTGATTTAAGAATCACGTGGAATCTTTTAGCCTTGATCAACCAATTAGATAAGTTAAAAGTGGATCTAAACGAATAAGAAGTTCAGTGGCGAAACGTGACTTCAATATCACCGGTGCGCATGTAAACGCCGGCCGCTCAAGTCTGAAAAGTTGTGAAATCCTCTAGGCTGGGTATAAATTGCCGCTCAGCTACTCTAATTATTCGACAGCAATACCCCCAGATATCTGCTATCTACCAAAGTAACTTCAACTTTAGCCTACCTCAGCTCGATTCTTCAGAACCTTTGTCCTTTTGAGAGTATTACCATCCCTTACCTTACCAAACAAGCCATGTGCAAGGAATACAGGACCACGTACTTTTATTCTGGAAATGGCTGCAAAATCGGAGTATGCGACCGGATCGAGTACACGGCAGAGCCATACGACGATAAACCTGCCAGCGGTATCCGAAACTGCCACAGGTACCAGATGATTCATTCTGGATCAACTAAGAGGAAAGGTCCGCGTCCGGGACATATTCACGGCGATCAAGGCGGAAATTCTAGCTCTGCCTAGGAAGATTAGTACAAATAACTCAGTTGAACTTAGTTGTCCGCTGACATGTTTCTTGAAGATGCGCTATCTACGAGAGGCCAAACACCAGATACTTCCACTATCGACACATCCATTTAGTTTGATCCTCTCTGGGATGGATTGTCACGGCACCACCGGCCTCAGATGCTTAGTGTGAGACAGAAATAAGAGCAAGAGAACCTGATTCAGGTGATCTATGTGTTAGATCACTACTTTGAAGGAGCGAGTCGCACAGCCGGCAAACCAGACCGCGGCCTAGGCCACTCAGCACTATGGCCTAGTTACTACCTTTACCTATAATATAGAAAAGGCCTTTGTACTTAGCTAGTACGTTATAATAGTTATAATGGATGTTATAGGAGCCTTTGACGCCCTGCTCAAGAATTAACTACTACACTATATGAAGAACTAAGGCTAGGATAAATGGTTACTTAGGATTACAAACTCCTTCCTATTAAACCGGTAGGTCAGGGTCTACCTGGGCAAGACATTAACACGGAACTACTAGGTTAACTACGGGATACTATAAGGATCCCTACTCTTACTAATCCTATATATACTATATATAGCTAAGCTTATGCAGTAGGACACTACACGGTGGTTTAGATATACTAATAATATCT